>JACJUY010012634.1:7947-21757 GCA_014220935.1 Platorchestia sp. MABIK | reverse complement strand
TGTCCGTGAAATTTCCACGGGTCCTGCTACTACCTAATAATGCCCTTGGTTTATATGTTTGGAGTACGCTTCTTCCATTTCTCTGCCACGCTCATAAGAATAGTTTTAATTACCGTATCTGTGATACAATTTTCCCAGTGTGCAAGTACAAGAATATTTTTCATCACGGGTACTGTTAGGATTGATATATTTGTTTGTCATCCACATCTGGAAAATTTGTTCATGAAAGGTATTGAATCCCGTCATTTTCGGCGGGCCGTGCACACTAGTTTTTGAATAAATATACTAGTGCACCACCAAATATGAAATACATATTGGTTGTTCACGAGTGCAGTCCTGAGTTGCCTAACAGTGCACAATTGTTCCTTCTTATAAACGTGTATTACCATTTATTATAAAATAAAAGTATCGGTATCAACACCTGAAAAAATTGAGTACCGGTATTGGCCTCTTTTCTGGTAATGGTACATCACTAATAGAAATGGCAAGAGAAGAGGGAAGTTTATGAAGGTTTGAGGTGAAAAACAGGACAGCAGTGAACTAAAAAGAAATGGTCTGTAATAAAATTAGATGTATATTATTTTTATAAAATTAAGGCTTACCTGACTTACAACTCGGAGCATCATCTTCCCTTGGGAGTGCTAGTCCTCGTACATTAAATGTTTGTATCCACCTAAAGATTGTTGTAGCTACATAAAATACTCTCAAATAAATATTCATACCTTAATGCATTGTATTGGTTTTTGGAAATCAGCCATCTATGTAACAATAATATTAAAGCAATTTTCATATATGAATGAAAACTCAATAAAAGATGGGAAACCACAACAGAGATGTTCAAAGAGGGAAAGGAGGAAAGCATCATTTATTATAAAGCTTAAGGAACAGAGTCATTCTTCCAGACATAAAAGAAAAGATCTCAATATTTCCAACCATTGAGTGTCATACAACCTTCGGCTGCTCACCTTGCCCTGTTTCTTGATATACTCGAAGAGCTCTCCCCCTGACGCGTACTCCATCACCATGAATATATCAGTAGGGGTGCTTATCACTTGATACCTGCAAGAATACACTGCAAATGAAGCTCAGAACAGAACCATCAACATCAGAATCTAACACTCTCAACACAAACAGAAGCTATAAACTAATTCTAAAACCAACCGCCTACAGTCGGAACAGAAGTTTAATGCAAAATTTTGGCAGTCCTTGTTGATTGATGGCTTTATTTTCTCACTCAAAATAGATCGCAACTGATTATTCCCCCCTCATAATCGATTCCCACAACATGTGAAACATGCATGTTGAAGTACAAGGCGTATGAAGCAAAGAAAATGCTGTTTCAACGTATTTTACCTCATATTTTTAAGTAGTATAATTTTGTTGCATTAAAATAATGTAACTGAAATTTCAGTAACCTCATAAGTTTAATTTCCTATGCTGGCAAGTAATAATAAAATAACTGCAGGCGGACAAATAAGAAGAAATTACAACCTTACCTCGGTTTTACGGACAAAAAGAGGGACCCCTGTCCGATAGTCCCGATTGCCTGAAGTACCCGATAGAAACGATACGCTTTGAGTGGCAATATCAACAACAACATTACAAAAGAGAAAGAACTGTACTTTTAATCAAGCACACCGTCCAATCTGACACTGAAAAATACCTATACACAGTAAATAATCAAAATAATAAAGTACAAGAAATCACTGGTACAAGAAATCAAGCACAACACAGAAAAAAAGGGTAAAAATTGGGAGCAATGCAATGCAGTTGCTGAAACAGCGTTGTCAACAAGGCATCTGCCCGCCACCTAGTGATTAGTTTTGAAACTAACAATCCTTGTCCGTAGTGCGCGCGACTTTCAAATAAAATCGGTAGCTCAAAAATTTGTCCGTAAAATACAAAATCCGCTAAAATAGAGTCCATAGAATTGAGGTAAGGGTGTATAACATAAGCAGGCGGATCCAAGAAATGCTCCTCTTGAGCAGATTTAGCATTGAAATACTCAAAAATGCACACCAAACACAACTCAAGAGGCTACCATTAGAGTGGGTACTTATTTTTACTCCAAAATGCTATTTTTAAACTTTCAAGTTGGCATCGGGCACTTGGCTTCCTTCAGTCAGGTGGTAAAAGCCAATGACCACAGCAATTACAGTTAAAGTTCTCTTTATTTCTTTGGGTTCTCTAACCACAGGTGTCATGGAAAGTTTTCAAATCTTCAAGTTTATTGTAAATACAGCAAAGGATTTTATTGAAATTGATCTTCAGTCAACAATCGTTCAAACTTACTAAAATTAGCTAACTGATAAGATTCCACAGCGTAGGTTTTCATCACAAACAGCTATAGGCCATCACAAGAACATGTACAAAAATGGCAGAGTTAGACACCAGACTGGAGCACACAAGCTAGCAATCAGCAGGACTGACATGACGAGACTGCCCCACGGGTTAGCCTGCGCTGTGCAGGCCCAGCACCTGCCTGACAATTAATGCTAACCTTTGAGTTACCCAGAGATGTACACTCCATGGCCATGTGGTACATTACTTTATGAAATGGGACTCAAGTCAATGACTTGAGTGAATTAGGAAATACGAACAATTTCATTTATTAAACATTAATTTTTCAAAACTAACCAGCAAATGGGTGACCTAACTAATTAAGTACTAACTACAGCTAACTGACTTCAGCAGAGCTAATACATGAGGAAATTATGGATAATTTCCAGATATCATGTGTCTAACTTTTCACAAGCTTCTTGACTTTATCAGATCCTGAAGTACTTTGTATGGTGCTCTACTAAAACCAAATCCAAAAAATGTTAAGTCAATTGAGACAAAACTTACTTGGCATGCACAAAGTTGCACAATGAATGTGCAGGAACATCTTAGTAACTGTTTCTGAGATTGCTTTTGTTCAATTAGCTTTCACTATATTGCTGGTAATTTGAGGGATAAAACATGAATTACTTAGCATGCATGAAGCATCTGAACATACAGTACACAAAACATTCATTTACCCCCTCACTAATAAACTAAATGAGATACAAACTCTAGCTTTAGAAGCTCAATTTACATTTTTAATTTCGTAGTATTAAATCAATCAATTTCTTCTAATTTTTCNTAGTATCGGTATCGGTAGTAGTATCGGTCAAAGTATCGGTATTTCCAAGTATCGGAGTATCGGTATCGGTATCGGCGAAAAATGGGTATCGGTATCGGTATCGGCCAAAAAAATGGTATCGGTACATCACTACCCCCAGTATATAATACTTTTAAGGAGGTCATCCGAGGCCCCTGTCATCCGAGGCATCCGGGTCATCAGAGGCCCCTGATGGGCCAAATTTTTTTCTGTTGAAAAAGGATCCTTAGATAATGGATTATTATGCCCCAAAATTTTATGGAGCTACGGGCATTAGATCCCTCCTCCCAGGGGGGGGGGTGTTAGTGGATCAAAAATCATGAATTTTTGACCCCATATAAAAAGAAAACAAAAAGGAAAATGAAAAATCTGGCATCTTTAGATTGTCGGCAATGTTTTAAGGATTCCAAAACTGTCTCAGGTTTTGCTGTAGCATATAAACTCATTGACTTCTATTCATTTAAATACCCCCAAAAATTAACTGAAAAACTAATATTTCCAATTTTTCCCAAAAACTAAGGCCTAAATCAAAAAAATGAATTGAACAAAATGTGTTTCGTTTTAAAAATTACATATTATGTTTAAATTTCAGAAGAATCATACCACAAGTAACAAGTTCACCATTCTTCAATAAATGAAATTGAAATTTTTTATTTTTATTTTTTTGTAATTTACGATTCAGTGTGTAAATATGAAATTATGCACAAAGATAATCAAAAAAACATCAAAACAGCATTCAATTACAATTATTCTACATTATATTCCACTTCAACCCAACATTTTGTCCTATACTGAAAACCCCTCACTTTCAATTTTGAAAAGAATTGAAGTCAGTCAGTTTTTATGCTAGGAAAAAAAACAAAGTTTTAAAATTCTTGGAACATTTCTAACAAACTAAAGCTCTTCGATTTCCCAATTTGTACATTTTTTTTTTAACACACTTCAAAATTAAAATCTTGTGTTTATTTCAGTTAGTGATCAAATATCACATATACAGAAAAACACAATGATAAAAATGGAAAATTAGAGGGCTTTAGTTTGTTTGAAATTTGACTAGAATTTCAAAACTGTATTGGTTTTTTCCTAGCATGAAAACTTACCAACTTCTATTCTCTTGAAAAAAAACCCAAAAATAAATTAAAAACTTATATTTTCCAAAAACTAAGGCCTAACAGAAATAAGTTACAAGTAAACTATGTTTTTTTAAAACAAATAAACATACTGGCAAATATCAGAACAATCGGATCAAAATTTAAAATTGCCGGATTTCCCCCTTAAGTATTTGTACTGAATACTTTAATGTTTTGTTTTTCCCATTCCAATTGAGATTCTATTTCCCCACATAGTAAGGGTCAGACATGTGATGAATCAAAACAGTTTCAGAATAACGCTCAACAATAAAATCATAAAAGCCCACAAAAACCGAGGTGGGTTGGGCCTGTTTTAAAAAGATGCATTTTTACCAATTCTGCCCAAAAGTAAGGCAGGGCACACTCACAGCTTGATGATGTGCGGGTGACGAAAGAGTTTGAGGTTTGTGATCTCTCGCTTGATCTTCTCGACAATGTCTAGGTTTTTAATCTGTCTCCTGTTCAATATCTTGATTGCCACTTTGGTGCCAGTTAGGATGTGTTCTCCATCTGTAAATAGAGTCAACAAATTTAGTGGACAACACAGAGCTACACTTGAGTAAAAGTGTAATTTACACCCATGGCATTTCACCCATGGCAAAAGAAATCAACAACCCAAAAAATTCTTTCAGCAAAATTGATCAAGGTTTATCCCCCATTTCCGATCAGCTAAAAGAATACATTATCAAAGAAAGAAGCACAGGTCAAGTTTAACTGACGCAAAGGCAAAAATTTGGTTATCTCAATCTATGTACACATCTTGCAATACTGGTGAAAGAATGTTTGGGCATCCATTTAAATGAAATGAAGGTTGAGGTTAGATGTTAGTTTAAGCCTACCTAACTGCAACAACGGCATACCAAAAAGTGGAAGGAGAAAGGCACTGTTTAAAATCAACGTGAGGGAATGCAGAATCAAAGCACGAGGTGCATAGAAACAGTGAGTTGAGAAAGAAGTTTAGGAAATAAGATAAAAGTTGAAGAAGAAAGCAGGCACTGGAAAACAGGACAACAGTGAACCGAAACATGTTCAATTACAAAACAAAAAATCTAATTTATTTCAAGAAAAGGAAGGCCTACCTGACCTTTAGCATGAGATCTCACATATTCCTCCTGGGAGTGCTAATTTTCATCAACATATTTGTATCCCCAGAAAGGTACTGAGAGAAAACAGTATAATGAGAATTAAGAATAAGACAAAGAAACTCATACAAAATGTAAAGAATGAAAGATTAACCCATCAAGCTCCAAATCTAAATACACATCAGAGGGGTGCTGATTTTATGGTGGGTGACTGAGAATTACTACTGGATGTACCACCAAATGTACCTACTTAATGAACCTTGAGAATAACCAAGCCAAGAAAGGACATTTCCCTCTCTGCACCTTCCTAAAAAATCTTATTTCAAGAAAAAGAGGCATATGCTGAACCTTTAATCCAGAAAATGAGCACCACTTGAAGCAAGAAAGGACACGTACCTAATTACTTCCCATCATGAGGAACCTACCAAAATCCTGGACACATGTACTCACACTTCACTTTTCCAAAAGTTCCTTTGCCAAGAGTGGGGCCAATTTGATAGTACCCAATCTTCATGAGTGTGATGGTCTGGGCACCAGGCCCCATGTTGCCACCAGCCAAATCCATGCTTCTGAAATTAGATACCTACTTCACGTAAAATTTATCCCACTTTTTACACAAGTCTGAAAATAATATAAAATGATTAACAATAAAGATCATTAGTCTTAACCTCAGTGCAGATAAAGGTTATTAGTAGGACATTACTAAAGATGTAATGCTTCTGCTGGAAAGAAATATGCAACTACAAGAGTCATTCCCCAAATAACATGCACAATTTGTTTTAAGTTACATACTAATTTGTGACAATATTTCTCTAAAATCCTGTTACATAGTCTCTCTAGATCGAAATTATTCATAAAATCTAAATGTCACTTTAGTTAACCTGACAATAGAGCTAGTGATGGCAATAGAGATGACTACTGAGATTTTCACAGGGATTGTTTCAATTCAGGATAACGATTAAGTTGAAGTGTGATGGACTTTTGTTTGGGCTGTAGAAACATACATTGGTTCAGTGTTACAACAGACATCCGTAAATTAGGCCTTCTCATTCTTTCAAGGCTCCTTCCCCCATGCAACTGTCACTCTCCCAAGACTCTTCCTGCCATCACAAGCCAATTACCTACCAATTCTGAATGCCTTGCTCTTTTCATTTCAAAGGTAGTGTGGCATGCCATCAATCTCAATAATATTTTTATTATCTATTCCAGGCACCCTCCCTTTGTTCCATCGGGTGGTATTAAGCACCCAATGGCACACTGTCTCAGAACTGACGCATCAGATCAGAAGCAAAATGTCTGAAAGAAATCAAAAACGAACATTTGCACCTGGCAACGCTCTCTGCCTCAAATCAGAACCAAAGCAAAGCTTCAGATTGGAACTGAACTGCCTCAGAATTCTTTAAAAGATATTTTTTCTGAAGGTTCTGAAGCGTCTGACGGGTTGCGCATGCGCAGAACGGCTGCTGCGGGTGTGTTTGAGGGGGTTGCCGAGGAGTTCCTTCTTTTGCGATGGCAGTTCACAAAATTTTTCATGGCTCATGCAAAAACATTGGAAGAATTTATTATTATCTTGCTTTAAATGCAGAAACGATGTTTTGTATTCCCCTTCCTCTCTTGAATCGCATATTTCGTGCACTCATTTTTTTTCTTTTATTTTCTTTCTTCTCCTCTTCAGCACTTAGTGCTAGACACGGCACTAATACTTCTGTATCACTGCTGAGCGGTGAAGTGCTCATCTTATGTTAACAGAATTAGGGTAATGCTTCAATTATTTTCTATGGTTTTGAAGAACCCAAAGCACGATTTTCTTCTGCCAATGCTAACTGAAAACTGGTTATGTTGGTTCCGTTCTGATGGCTTCTGCGCCAGTGTACAAGCTGAATGTCGTTTCTGTTCTGTTCTGAGGCTTCGGCGGTGGTTCCCTTCTGAAGCAGTGCGTGACAAGCTTTAATGTGAGGTGTTTACTCCTGCGAGATGGCGCTGCGGACTTGTGCGCACCGGCCGTGGGCAGACGGTCTGAGAGCAGGGCAGAGTCAGTTGGCAAGTGGCTGCGCTTGTGTCAGGTTCATGTCCCTGTGCGTTTGGTACATTGCCCTTGGTGTTGCTTGGTAGTTGGACTGCAGCAGTATTAATCTGTGACTGTGTAACAGTCTGAGCCTTGTGCGGAAGTGGTCCGTGGGTTAGGCTTGAGGCCAGGCAGCGGTGGTTTTGAGGGGATTTGAAAGAGACCACGAGCACCAGGGCCACAAAGTGCTGAAAAGTATGGTGCTTACCTGCGCAGAGCAGCTGGGCTCTTCGTGCTGTGAAGGTAAGCGCTTTTACAAAGCAGCTGGGCTACTTTGTTGCATACTGTATCATTTTGCTTTTAGACCAAATGCTATCTAGGAAGTTTAGCTTTAGGCTGTGGTAGCCATCTTTGTTGCCAGCTGGGCTGGCAAGATGGCGGCTGCTGAGAGCAAGCCGGGATGTTGGTGCTCGTGGATGTTGGTTAACATCCTGACTCGAGCGCGTGGGCCAATTCTGGATCGGTTGGCAAGCCAGCTGCCTAAGTTGACCGGTGATGGGTCAGTCGATGTGCTTGAGTGGCTAGGGAACCTGGAAAGGGTCTGCCAGCTGCAGCGCGTGGCACTGGCTGACATCATCAGCTAAATGCTCAACGGCAATGCCGCTCGGGTGTATCGCGGTGTGACTGCAAGTGATGCTGCTCAGTGAGAGGTAGTGAAGGCTACTCTGATTGCTGAGTATGCGTTGCCTAGGCAGAAGGCCTGCATGCACTTCACCGAGCATCAGCTTGGAGCTGGCAAGTCGGTAGATGTTCCTGGACTGCTTGGAGCATCTGGGCAGGAGGGTAAGGTTGTCCTTGGGGGACTTGGATTTTTGGGTCAAATTTTATGAGGGTCTCTCTACCTCTCTGTACGATTGGGCAGTTGCACCTGAGGACGTGTTTACTGCGCCGTTCGACGCTGTGGTATCGAAGGTGCGTGACCAAAGGTCCGCACAGAGGACTGTTGACCAGCAAGGCCAGAGGGCCACGCCCGTGGCAGACCTTGCTGCTTCCGGGAAGCAGGGGTTTCTGCTACTACTGTGGCAGTGCATACCGCATGAAGGTGTACCAGCGGAAGCAGGGCACTGTGGCACCTGCGGTAGGTCCACATGCTTTGCATGTGGGAATTCCGTGCATTTTGCCCATGACTGTCCAAAGCCAGCTCCGTCTGGGACGGTAGCTGAGCCCACGGTTGGTGGTTCGGGTGGAGTTGTAGTAATAGCATAGATTTGCTTGTGCTTCAGTAATTTGCATTATATTGTGCCATAGGTCTCACAGTTCAAAAATACAAACTTCACATCATTTCAGCAAAAGCATAATATATAATTGTAGTTCAATTCTTGTCACAATAACCATAACGGAAACATAGTAGCCATCACAAAAACTGTTCCAATTGCCATCCACACTATTGCAATAGTCATTTTAGAGTCCCAGCTGGTCTTTGAAAGATCATTCACGGAGCCACGCACAATCCTCAAGCACAGAGCAGCCAAAACCCAGTAGGTGATTTCAGCTGCCCACCCATTTACGGCCGGGAGCCTTACCCACGCTGAAATCCCCAAAGGCATTTTTGCAGCAAGCCCGGCCATATTGTAATTTAGTCGTCCATGTCTCAGACATGAAGAAGTTCCTTGCTTAGGCTGTTCTTCTTCTGGTTAAATTTCAGAAACAAGTTGCACTTCTCTAGGAACATTTTAAGCACTGTTACACTGAAAGCTGAATGCTCATTCCGATCAGTACATCCTCAACACAACCTCATAATTAAATTTCATCCTTTAAAACAGAGAGGTAAAATTTCAAAAACCCTTATTTTTTCAGAAAATTTTATAGAAGAAAAAGTGTTTAACAGGCCATTTCTACTTGGCATGTAATTTTGTACCTTTCGTTCTGAAACACCCTGTATGTATTAGCTTCTTACAGGCATGCACAATATTTAGATGAAAAACATAAAAAACTATGACAGTTATCACATGATCATCACTTGAGCACAATAACTCAGAAAGAAATCTAATTTGACAACATTTTCACACCAGTTTAAATTTCGGTGTGCTCTGCTAAACTGACCAAATGATGATTGCTGTCATTTTTGACAGGCTGTATACACTAGTCACCGGTGAGTTCATTATTGTCATTGAACTCTTCAAATGTGAATTCTCTTAACAAACGCAGTATGTCAGTTGAAACAGTACTGTGCTTTAAAATTCTCTAAAATAATTTTTCAACCCAATGTGTCAATGTTAGAAAAGAACTTGCATTCCAGTCACCAACTCCAACAGATCAAAGAATGATGCTGGCCGAGGAGTGCGGCACTCCATCCCATCGAAGTTCATTCTTTAAGTAGAGAAAGCAAGGAGTCATAAAATCAGCATTATCATGATTTACTCCAATATAAATATGTTACCAACTTAATATTATTTTTATTGATTGAAGTTTCAATAAAAATTGGAGGGCAAAAATCACTGATAAAATTTTATTATACTGAGAACATTTCGGGTTTATACCCATCTTCAGCTCATTAAAAGAATCTGATATATATCACTGAAATAGAAATGAACGTAGATGTTCACACAGACATAAACACAGAATCAAAAGTAAAATAAAGTAAAAAAGTAAAATGCAATAAATAACACAAGACACAACTAAGAACCTATGATGCTAAGAGAGTATGAACTCAACTGGTTGAGTGAAGGCTGGCATTTAAAAATGTGAAGCAATTCAAAATTCTAAGATCTAAAACACTTTAAACTACACAGACTACTTTAAAATTACTATTGTAAGGAGTTACATTGCACGTTTCCCAAACGTTCTCAGCCCGAAACGTTCTCAGTATAATGAAATTTTCATCAGTGATTTTTGCTCTCCTATTTTTATTGAAATTGAAGAAAATCCCAAAAAATGTACTTGATTGAAGTTTTGATATTGAATATTTGAGTAGCTTAAGAAAATCGTACACCTTTTTTTGGCCAAGTGTCTAAGAAATCGATTTGCTTTTAAATTGAAGCTATACATGTGCTGAACATCAACAACTAATTTTACAGGCGTGCATGCAATAGAACGCTCAATATGGGGGGTGGACTGGTGGTGAGGCGGAGTTGTTTTTGTTGTAAAAACAATTATTTTTGAACAAAACCTTTTTACCTGTTGAATAACAAGTTTTTCACAATTTTTTCAATCATAAACACAAAACGAGAAATTTTTTTACAGACAAACGAAATGCTTTGTTGTGAAAATGTCTTTTTTTTAACTTTTGTGGAAACCTAAAACTTTCCTCACACAAAATGCTACTCCTACAATTTTTGGTGTAGAGTCAAGATTTATTTTTTGAAAGAAGAATAACAGAGCCACAGCCTCGAGGTAGCAATTTGAGATTTTTTAATTCAGTAAAAAATGGCAGACAGTCAAAGTCAAAGTGAAAAAATTAAGATTTTTTGGCAATTTTTCAAATTGTTTTTTAATCCAAAAATCTCCAGAACCAAAATGAGTTTCAAACATTCCTACCTCGGGCTGTGGCTCAAATGTTTGTCTTTCAAATGACACTTGTTTCATACTCAGGTCGAAATTTGAAGCATGAGTAGGGTTTGACGTAACCCCCCTATATTCCGTTATCTTTGCCGTAACTCATTTTCTATGAAGAGAATAAAAAATTTCCCACAGGATGACCCCTATTTTTTTCGTTTGTTTCATCAGTCTATCAATGTTCATAAGCATTGGTTTACAAATAAAAAAAAGTCCATAAGATGTACGGTACCATTAACACGTTCACTGTGTTTCTGCAGCTATCAACAGTTGGTTTGGTTAGGTTGTAAGTAGCAGAATTGGGAAATCAATTTTCCAGCTTAAATTAATTTTAATTCTTCCCAATGAATATGAAAAACACAATTGCACAATAACTTTTCTTCTCATCTGATAATTAGATTAAAAACATGTCGCGAAACAGATAAAATGTCATGTACATTTATACCAATGCGTAAATGAGCAATTTACCTGTTGGTACACATGTGGCCTAATACACAGGGAACGTGTTAAATGAATGTTCTCAAAAATGCACTCAACTGCTACAGTAGGTCCAAATTGCTTTTGTGTCTGGGCATGATGAAGTTTCCTAATATTCTTCATTGCATCACTTTCCAAGTTATACATTTACTTTGAATTTCAATTTAATTTTTTATAACATTTCTCAGTTAAAAATTAAATTTAGTGTCTTGTGTAACAACAAGAATAGAGAAACATTAATGATAGTGTTTCCCTAAAATTCCCTAGTATATCTCATTCTTGGTAGCATTTTTTCTCTCTCTTTCTTTAATTGAAAGTTATTATAGTTTTAGCCCAAGCAGCTCCACAGCTTAGCATATACTGTATTTTTCTCATCAGATTTTGGTCTGGTTAAACAGATAGGAGAAAATTTTCAGCATGAAGCATTTAATAGCCTTCTTTAAAACTGATTGCATATAGGCCTATTCATCAGTGATCAATATTTTGGTCGCAAGTCCCTGTTAGGGCGCCAATTGATAGATATTTTGGTAGGCGAGTCCCTGTTCGGGTGCCAATTGATGGAAATTTTGTAGGAGAGTCATTGTTCGTGCGCCACCTTTTTTTATAACGTCCCTGTCTTAGGGATTCCTGAGGGCCGTCATTTGATCTCCAAGAGGCTGTATTTTCTTAGGCTTAATTTTCCATAAGAATCTTCCTGATCTTCAGGGATAAAAGAGAAGTCAGTTGCTAACTGATTATTTATTAAGGCTAAGGCAAGGTTTTTCAACAGTTCCTCTGTTTGGGCGATAACTTCCAATTTTCTTCAAAGTTTCAGGTGGTTGCGGCTAAGTAGCAAAATTTTGAGCTGAGCTTGTCGCAAATCCAGCCATTGCTCGTTGCTGAAGTCCTAGGCAAGAGAGCCAATAACTTGCTCAATAAAGGACAAGGGCTTAACTTAAATTCACTAAGCCTAAAAAAGCAATTACGCTGACAATTAATGACAAAGCGGAACAATGGCGGGGGTGCTTCACTTCCTTGGCGACTTATCTTAATGAACTCATTAAAACCGTTCATTTAATCTTCTTGCTCTAGTCCGAAGCCACGGTAACGGTTTCGAGCAACCTAAAGAGGAGGCCGCGCACGTTGCCACCTCAGATTCATTTGGACCGTCTTCGCGGGCGCATCACTAGTAGTGCTCTGCGGGTTTGGACCTTTACCGACCCCTGCTTCTGGAACCTAGTGTTCAAGATGGCCGGCTTAATGGAGATGTATTTGCCTGAATAGTATCTTTGAAGATCATGAAGATCCTTCAGGTGAGCCTCCTGTACTTTGTTACGCTTGTCATTAATAAATTGTTTTAACCTACAGCATTACCTGACCCCTATAAAGGGTGCCAGGAAAGTCTATGTCTTTAGTGTCCGTTTATTTGGAAAGTTGAGCTGCACGGTTGGGCAGCAAGACAAGCTAAACAAGCTTCAAATTTGAGCTGAGCTTAAACAAGCTTTGAAGTTTTGGAGCTGAGTTAAGGGAATCTACCATCCTGCAACTTCCCTCATTTTTCAAATTTCACTGTACACATTCCTATTGCACATAGGGAAACAAAAATGCATACAAATATGTAAAATTGAACTCCAAACACATTTGTTTCCACAAAAATTTTATATTTTTGCAAAAAAAAAAATTTTGCAATTATTAGAATAAATATTTGTACTTGCACATAACTTGCCTCACTATACAATTTTCAACGTAGAAGCGTGATTTTGTTCTTATTTGACGCAGAAGGACTGTAGGAACAATTTCACGTCGGATTTTTCTGAATTTCGGATTAGAAAAAATTTATTGTTACTAAACGTCTTCCCCAGAAAAATCCTAGAATACTATTTCTAATCTCAGACTGCAACATTCTATTGCACCTAGGGGAACAAAAATGCACACAGAAATGTACAATTGAATTTCAACCAAATTTGCATTAATGAAAAATTTCGATTTTTGCAATAGAAAAAGTTATTGTGCGAACATTTATATAAAAATGAATTATTTCTTTTGCGCAAAACCACACTCCTACAATTGGCAATGTAGAATCGTAATTTTGTTCTCATTCAATGCGATTTGACAGTGGAAACAGCGTTGCAAAGCAAAATTCTATTTGAATTCCATATCAACTTTTTATTGAGAAAAAATGAATTTTTTTTTACATGCTGGACATATGTAACAATAACTTCTTTTGAGTTCGTAATGCAAAAAAAATCCTTTGTTTCAAGGTTTCTACAGTCCTTCTTCCATGTCAAATGAGACCAAAATCACGCTTCTACGTTGAAAATTGTAGAGTGAGAAATGTTTTGCTCAAGTATATTTATTTTTCCTATAATTGCGCAATAAATTTTTTTTTTGCAGAAAACAAAAATTTTTATAGAAGCAAATGAGTTTGGAATTCAATTTT
>JACJUY010012633.1:1357-14144 GCA_014220935.1 Platorchestia sp. MABIK | reverse complement strand
TTTCAACTCGACATTCTCGGTTCTCAACTCGACATCCTCGGTTTCTCGACTCTCAACTCGACATTCTCGACTCTCAATTCGACATTCTCGACTCTCAACTCGACATTCTCGACTCTCAACTCGACATTCTCGACTCTCAACTCGACATTCTCGACTCTCAACTCGACATTCTTGACTCTCAACTCGACATTCTCGACTCTCAATTCGAGGATTGAGGCATGAAGTGGCAGCGAAGCGCTGATGAAGGATCGCTAATTCCGTGGGATTGCCACAATCGAGCGCAGCTGATGCGACGAGTTGTAGCTGAACTTTTGTGTCGAACGGAGTACTCATTTTAAGCTATAAATACAACCAAAAAAAGTTCTTATTAAATTCAAATTAGTCTCTTCGGGATCGAAAACTTGGATTTTATCATGAGGAGAATAGCTTTAAATTTAGTTTCTGGGGGATAGAAAATTTGAATTCCGTCTTGATAAACACACGTTAAAACTATTAAATGTGCTAAGTTATCCGTGCGAAAAAATGAATGTATTAAATAAAGGGAAATCCTGATTATAATAACTTGAATAACATGAAATATGAAGCCCCAATAACATTGAAATATACTCGGTGGATGTGGAGTTAAATCCTATGCTTATTTTTGGGTGTGACAATCCAAGGACACTGAAAACTGCAGTGTGGAACATTCTCCAGTTCTGGGGCGCGTAGATAAATAAAAACTTGGGTTACGAAGACAATTTTCCAAAGATTGACTACTTTCAAAAACTTTTATCCAATACCTGACCAATATTGTAAGAATAGGAACTTGAGTTTTGAGGAATAACTTGTTTTACACAATGCTCTGGGGTACTATGTTTCTCTGCACGAACTGAGTGAGGATGTGAAAGTTCCCATTTCGCCTCATGATGCCGCTTCCATAGCCCTACCTATGGAAGGTGTTGTCGCAGAATTTAAAACACTTTACGCAAAGAAAACTTCGATGGACATTTCAAATGACACAAAAGGAAAAGTACAACGCCTTTACAAGAGTTTTGGAAGCAATGCAATATAAAGGATTCAATCTAAAACACTCAAAGGATGAAAGGAACGAGCACCAACTTGCGCGATGCCTGGAGGCACATTCTACCTCAACTCATTGCTTGCGATATGACTTACCGGTAGGTCGTGTTTAGGTTTTTCTTGCTGCAAAATGACCCAGCATTGGGTCATTTGAAAAATTCTGGCATCTTTTTTAAATTAATGGTATTTAATGAACCTAGTTAATGTTTGGTACTAATCTTTGGTATTTATTTATACCTAGTGTGCATGGCCCATCAAAAATGACGGGATTCAATACCTTTTTCGAACAAATTTTCAGATGTGGATGACAAACAAATTTATTCATCCTAACAGTACCCGTGATAAAAATATTCTTGTACTTGTGCACTGGTGAAACTCGTATTACAGAGACGGTCATTATAACTCTCCATATGAGCGTGTCAGAGAAATGGAAGAAGCGGACTCCAAGCAAATAAACCAAGAGTAGTATTAGGTAGTAGCAGGACCCGTGAAAATTTCACGGACAATGTCATCGTTAAGTTTGGTGGACCAGTGGAAAAATTCCGTCAACATTACCTAACCTATGCTAACCTAATATATCCTAACCTGAACGAACCTATCCTGATAAAATTCAAACATATCAATGCATGTAAGGGCTTTCTTTTAATGTTACGCTGAGATATTCGGTATCCAGGATACCGCACACTCACACATTCTATGTTTCTTAAGAAGCGGACACCAAACAACTCTGAAAATATAAATATAAATAAATACACAACGGGTATTATTAGATTAGATGTTCGGTATTCACACTTTTGACTTTGAATATGAGTTGAAAATTGAACTTCAGTTGAACCCATCGCAGTCAATGTGTTAATATATAGTTCAAATGCAGTCACTCATAAAGAGTTTGCAGAGTGAGATGAGGAGGAGATAGTTGCTACAGCGCAACAACTGGCCGGCACACTATCCACACTACGGAAATTCACGATCTGCTGCAAGAGCACGGCCAAGCCCTTGATAATGAACGCCTTTTACATATGGAACAGGATCGACTCGATGAAAGCCCTCACGGCAAATCTGCATCCCCTGAGGGGAACGAATTGCGCCAGTTACAAGTTGAATCAATCTTTCAAGCTTTTGATGTTCCCAAGCTGCTCTCGAAGACTGCAGATCATGATAAAACAGGTAAAATTAAGGTACTAAAATCATGGAAGCAAATATGGCGAGAAATCTATGCAATAGGTTTGTTTCCACATAAGTTCGTCTGCGCATAGAAGCTGCAAGTAAGGAAGGAAGTTAAGGAAACAATAATAATGCAACATATTTTATTGGAATAAGATGCAAGCTATTTAAGCACTTACAGAGCAATATCAGAGTGTTTTGATTATCATCACTAGCCTACGTTTTCTTTTCGTTTACATTGACTTTATTATCAGACAACTATTCGTTCGATTAACGCAGGTTCTAATTAATTACTTATTCCTTAATGACCTACATCAATTTGCGTTTCCTGTTACTTATAAACTTTCCAAAGATGTAATTTGACTCAACAGGTAAACATTTTCGGAAAAAAAGACAGAAGAAAAATTTCACATTTTGGTTTCAACGGAAAATACAGGACACCAAAATTTAGTTCAAGAGAAATAACAACAAAAATCACTACCGTACTCCTCACGGTACTCTATTCTGATAAATGCTATCAGGTTATCCCACAGGTTCTGTCTGAATATTGAATATATAAATAAACAATTGACTAAATGTTACATTTAAAAAAAAATTCAATTGTTAATGCACTTTTCTTGATTATGTATGACTTTCTTCCTTCTATCAACAAGGAAAAGCGAGACAAGACGCTCACTGAACAGGACACCTTCAGTAACCGAGCAGTTTTCTTTTTTACGAAAGCGATTTCTGGGCAGAAGCCGCTAGGTCTTCTATGGCCTTCTACAGCAGCACTGCCGCGCTCTGCTACGTCTGGCCTATTTCTTATTCAGGAGCTTCGAGTCGAGTGACACTGGGTGTGGCAAGTCAAGTGGCGCTGTCAGTGGCAAGTCAAGTGACGCTGTCAGTGGCAAGTCAAGTGGCGCTGTCAGTGGCAAGTCAAGTGGCGCTGTCAGTGGCAAGTTAAGTGGCGCTGTCAGTGGCAAGTTAAGTGTCACTACTTGCCACCTCACTGCACATGTTTACTGGCGGTGCTAACCTTGAAACATTGTCTTCTAACATTTGCCTTCTCCTTGTTCCTTGTGCATTATCATCTAACATTTTAGACTATTGAAATAAATTTCCAACACTTGCAAGTCAAAATTCCGTGGGTGGGTGTGACGACCCTAGATGCTGTGGCCCAAGTCCTACACATTTTGCACCACGTCAATGGAGTTCGTATTTATTTTAAGAAATTTTCTTCACTCAATCCTACATATTTGGCATTAGCCAATGTATTTATTAAAAAAATCTTAACTAAGTCCTAAACATTTCGCATCAGGCAAATTAAATTCGTATTCATTTTTAAAATTCTTTCTAAACTAAATCCTACACATTTCACATCACGCAAATTGAATTCGTGTTTACTTTTAAAACTATCCTCATTTTATTTGAATTATTCGATAAAATTCTGTGAAAATAGCATTCCTCGCCTGTTTTTTGTGTATTTCTGAAGCCCGCGAAAAATCCCGCTATTTACCATGCATAATTCATTGCAATTCTACTGCTTGTATTCAGTAAAACGTGAAATCATACATATTCCTGCATTATAATTATGATATGCTATTGTAACGTTGTGTGGGTTTTTTAGTACGCAGTCATGCATTGTTGTATTCTATAATAAATGTATGATGAAAATCATTAATCTCTAACATTAATTCAGTTGAACATGTGGAAGAATAAATGTTTTGAAAGGCTTTTCAGAGAATATTTGAAACCGCATAAGTTTTTAAATGATAAAACTCTGATAAAGTGATTTTAACTCAGCTGAAATTAAATCTGTTATAACTCCAAGCATATTCATCTGCAAGTTCACAAAACGCTCAAATGTTCAATTTTTCATCTCCTGCAATGACGTGAGAAACTGCGCTTTCATTTTTCTTGAAGTCAAGACAAAATTACACAATATATTAATAACTTAACGAGGATACTTGTGTTCATTCAGCAGTCTTTTTGGGCACACATATTGCTCCATGAGTTGCATTTGATTGCGACACTTTACAAATCGTGGCTATGATATTACGATTGTAATACCATCCCTGAATTGCATTTGACCCTGACATTTTACAAATCGTAGCTATGATACAAAAATCATTATGCCAACCCTGAGTAGCATTTGACCGCGACATTTTACATATCGTAGCCAAGATACAACGATCGTAATGATATCTCTGAGTTGCATTTGACCGCGAAATTTTACTTATCATAACTAAGATACAACGATCGTAATGCCATCCCTGAGTTGCATTTGACCGCGACATTTTACTTATCATACCTAAGATACAACGATCGTAATGCCATCCCTGAGTTGCATTTGACCGCGACATTTTACTTATCATACCTAAGATACAACGATCGTAATGCCATCCCTGAGTTGCATTTGACCGCGACATTTTACATATCGTAGCTAAGATACTACGATCGTAATGCCATCCCTGAATTGCATTTGACCGCGAAAATTTACGAATCGTAGCTAAGATACTACGATCGTAATGCCATCCCTGAGTTGCATTTGACCGCGACATTTTACATATCGTATCTAAGATACTACGATCGTAATGCCATCCCTGAGTTGCATTTGACCGCGACATTTTACAAATCGTAGCTAAGATACTACGATCGTAATGCCATCCCTGAGTTGCATTTGACCGCGAAAATTTACGAATCGTAGCTACATGATTCAACGACAATTATGCCAGAAAGGACATCGCGAAATAATTTCTATGACGTTAGATAGAATCTACGTATTTTTTTGTCAGTGTGATATATGCACCTTGTATCATAAAAAATACATCATTTTTAACCGATAATCAGTTGGTAAACCTTCTCTTTCTTGATTTAATCATGCTGATTTTGGATGTTTTTTCAACGGTATACCTCATGAAGCATAAAATTCCCAAATTTCTATAAATTTACTTATTACGTGTAGCAAATGTCAGACATAAAAATTACGATGTTTGAATAAGTTAGCTTTGGACCCGACGCGTTTAGTTGCATGTGAGGTGTTCGTCACGTTACGAGGTAAAGGTGTTACTGAGGCCGCTCCGTGTCCGTGAGTTCATTTTTGTCTGTACATTCAGATTCGTCTTGTCTGTAAGTTCATTATCGTATTCGTCTGTAAGTTCATATTCGTCTTGTCTGTAAGTTCATTATCGTATTCGTCTGTAAGTTCATATTCGTCTTGTCTGTAAGTTCATTATCGTATTCGTCTGTAAGTTTATATTCGTCTTGTCTGTAAGTTCATTATCGTATTCGTCTGTAAGTTTATATTCGTCTTGTCAGTTAGTTTATATTCGTCTTGTCTGTAAGCTCATTTTCGTATTGCATATAAGTTCATAATTGTGTTGTCTGCAAGTTCATGTTCGTTTTGTCTGTATCTCCATATCTGTCTTGTCTGTAAGTTCATATATATTTGTGTCAGTAAGTTCATAAATATTTGTGTCAGTAAGTTCATATCTGTCTTGTCTGTCAGTTCATATATGGACGGCGGTTACCTGCGAAGCACGGCGAGGTTTGGACGGAGACAAAGACGCGAGACCCAAAGCAGGATACAAGAATCTCATGAAAAGAAACTAGAACACACAAAGGCCACCCTGACAGCACAGAACATATGGGAGTTAACATTGAAAACCCAAAACGATTTAGCAGTGAATTGAGTACTTCGTGGAACTGACCACCATGTAGTCTGCGATCAATGCAACATTACGAACATAGGCAACATTCAGTAGAGAATAAAACACTGCTATAAAATTCAACAGCATTCATTTTCGGAATACGGCATGGAGACATCTCTTCCATACCAGCAAGTGAGTTGATTGTATTACACGAGTGCGTGGACCACCCTACACACAATAAAATGTAATCTCAAGAGAAAAAAGAGGAAGACACTATTTAGTGTTGATTTAAGGAAACAAGTATGCACGAGTGTTTTCCAAGGCAAGATTCCTGCTCATAGAATGATTAAAAGTGAAAGAAGTTGGTGAAAAATATAAAATTTTTAAAGTAATACTATAGAGGGTGGAGACAAAAAAGACAGCAATGAAGCAAAAAGGACTGTCCGTAATGAAACAAATAAATGTTCTACTTCAGCAAATGGAAGGCTTATCTAACTTTCAGCTCGGGGGCGATCGCTTTCCTACGTGCAAATGAACTTCACAACTAAAATTATCACTTCCTAGATAAAAAATTCGGTATACGCTTGAAACGCAATCGAAAATGCCAGCGCGAAGAGACGCGCTCAGAAAGAAAGTAAGAAATCTGTTCATTTCCAAAATGGTTGACACATGAAGTGTATAACGACACACTGGATTCTAATTTTTTTTTTTAAAGTCACCCATTGACCTTATCGCTGCACCTGAGCGTCGAGGAATACCCCCACGGGACTCTATCTACGTCAGGAGTTGAGTATTTATCCAGCGTGTAAGTAGATGCACTATAAATACAAACTCATGATGCTGATGTACTTGACCGAAAAATACTTATGATACTGAATGTTTTATTTGTCATTCCCTACAAACATTCTGTTAACGCATGCACGCATGGCATACGCGTGCTGTTTTTCGCAATAAAACGGATGTTGTTTTTCTTTATTATAAAATTTTGGTTCGTAAACTGCATCTTTCTCAAACTGCAAAACTCAGCTCTGAACTGTGCTTCTGTGATTCTAAACAGCTTCGGCTTAGTAAAGGCTCTGCCATCAATTGAACTTTAATCATTCTTTAATAAAAAATTTAGCTCATGAACTGCATCTTTCTCAAACTGTATCTTTCTCAAACTGCAAGACTCAACTCTGAACTGTGCTTCTGTGATTCTAAACAGCTTCGGTGAAGTAAAGGTATCATTTGCGCTTTAATCATCAATAAAGTCGATATATTCTTGCTAGAGATGGAACATTCTGAGTTTATCATCAGAGGAAAACGTGGCTCGTGGAGAGAAGGAGTCGTTTCACTCATGAATGCCATCTCTCTCTCTCACGATTATCTTTGGTTGCTTCTGTTTCCTCTCGTCTAAACTGCGGTTATTTAGTTATAAATATAAGCTTAAGGGGTTATTTGCAGCATGCTTGAATAGTTCGACGAATTATAACGTTTTACAATAATATTTACATACGAAAATCATTGAAAGATTAATGAGGGATAACAAATTTAGTGACGGCAGCATCGTCACGCTCTGCAGCAAGAGTAACGCCTACTAGGACTCCCAGATATATCGTAGAAAACGGGGGAGAAAATATTGTTCTCGCTGAAATTTTTTGGCTAACTAAACTGTAACGTTCGAGTTCAAAAGAAAATTAATTTCCTTCCGGTGAGTAAATTTCTGAAATTTTTTTATCGAAAACGCATCGACATTTTCAAGCAAAAAAGTTATCGCAAAAACGAACAAGTAAGTCATAAGGGGGCTACGGTGCTGCTATAGAGTGAGGTCTACCACACTATAACACGAGATCTACCTCTAGTTAGTATTACAGCGGGAGGTTAGGTTTGGTTGCTAATAGATATTACTTATTCCCATACATTTAATTTAGCGATAAACACCTAATTTTTACATCTCAAACTGCACTTGGGGAGGCGATAGTTGGCGGTAAACCTCATGCAGCACCGTTTATTTTCTGGTCTGTCTTTCAGTAGGCACGTTCTTCACTGCGCTCACTATTCGACTAAAAGAACGAACGAGCCCAACATTCCAAGCCGGCAATTCGTCCCGATGGCAAAAACTTGACATTTCTCACCAAACAATTGCATGGTGTAATGAAATGGACTCCAGCTCTACTGGAGATATACCTAGTTTTGAGCACGAAAGTTATTCACTTGATTGGCATGCAACATCCTATGTTTGTTTCCAGTTTTGAGCATGAACATTTCAGTTTTCTTTCCGCTTTACACATGCAGTATTCATCAAGAGCCAGAAATGAAGTCGAGATTTCTGCGCTGAAAACTCGAGTATCGCCTTCACGGTATTCTAACTCGCGCCAACGACGGTTCATCTTTAAAAGAATCAATCCATCACCGTTGATATTTAAAAGCACTTCCACATTGCATTTCACAGTCCATCCATTGAATTTTTAAAGTTAAATTGAATGTATGATGACATGGCCAATCAGAGTAAAAATCTCATATGTTGTGTAGATATTACAATTCTTTCCTACTCATGACCGCCTTGTAGTAAAGCCACCCAACAGTGTGGGAGACAGAATTTCAAAATTAAAAATTTGAATTCTATGTTCCAAGATTATTTATACCGTCCCTTTTGCTGCTGATCTAGTGAAGGGAATTAGTGATTTTGATTCAGTTTGATTAAAACTTTTTCATTATTTTCTCACATAATATTACTTTGCTTCATTATCGCATGATTGCAACGATGATTTACTCTCTCATTACCCAGCAGTCCGCGCTAAAAAAACATGTGGATTTTATTAGACATTTATGACAAAGGAGAATGTAATCATAACATCAAACGAAAAACACTCAAGCGGTTGACTTCAAAGTTCGCCTCAAGTAAAATTCCTATTGCTCCCTAGGTCACAATTGTTCAACCGCTTAATCATTTACGCTCTGCATATTTCACGTATATTATGTAAATAAAATTCAAATTTTCGTTTGAAAAGAAAACGAATAGAGCATATGTTCTTTATATTAATACCAACAGCCGAGTTTGCGCGCGTTCCGACGTGATCCAGCTATATAAAGTTTCTCCCGGCTTTCTCAAGAGAGAAAGTTCACAGTAGGTCATTTTTGTCATTTGATTTTATTAGGAAATCCAGTAGCATGATCACCAGAAAGGTACGACGAAGCAGCAGCATTTTCAAGAGTCTTGCTTACAGCTTAGCGATGTGCATCTCGCTGCCGAGCTTTAAGAACGTTTGAGAAGTGATGAGTAGCTTAAATTTCCTTCATATTTCATGCAAAAGCTTCATGCTTGTCTATTCAAAGAGTCAATTCAGAGTTAGAAGAGCATGATCTCGCAAGTGAAACACTGAATTTTTCTTTGAACTACGAGCTCATTTTTGCTAAGTGATGTGCAGACTGAAAAATTTAAAACATATCATAGAAAATAAATAATTGCATCACAAACTCTAATGGAGACGTTGAAAAGACTCCTACGTTCAAGCAGTTTTTTAAATACTTTAGATTAAGCGAATAGTAAATTTTGCAACATTTTGAAAAATATGACAGTATTTAGACTTTGATTATTTGCCAGAGGATGCTGGGTTATTTGACCTTCATTGCTCCAGTCTAAAATAAAGAAATTAAATTAAATAGACCGTATTTTCGCTCGCTGCTTTACTTTTGCAATTAAATTAAAGTCTCTTATTAAATTTTAAACTGTCTGAGTGCTCAGATTTACTAGCTGATGAAGGAGAAAATTCATTTACACTTTCTTTCATGCTCACAATTGACCAAGTTAACTTAATGATTTCAGTAAGAATAAGAACGCTTTTTGATTCGACTCGGAGTAATATGATTAGGTTTTTCTCATTCAGCATTACATTACCTACGCTTTCAAAACGTAATATTCTGAGATTTTCAATACTTCATTGCTATTCTGCAACGCTCAGCATCAGCATTAATAAGTAACTAGTGCATACGGTCCGTCAAAAATGACGGGATTCGATATTTTCCTTGAATGAATTTTTCAAATCTGGATGACAAATAAATATATCCATCCTAATAGTATTCGGGCTAAAAATATTCTTGCATAGGGTCCGCTACAAAAGTATGGCAGACATAAAAACGCTGTAGTTTATAAACTATTAGTGCTAGAAGGCTGAAAAAAAACTTCATTGGCGAGAGCAAAACTTTAAATTTCATTTGGTATCACGTATACGAAGTGATAAATGTACAGGTACACTGTAGAACTTCAATTTCATTGCGGTGTATTAGCCCTGATACTGGTTTTCAAAATATTCCTATTGTTTCGAAGCAAGGCACGGAGGAAGAGCTGATAAAGTGTTCTAAGAAATGGCTTCATAGTTTCACCCAGTAAAATTTTAAAAACGAAAATCTACATGTATTTATTTGGCAAGTACGATGAAAAAAAGCAAGAGGACAAGCAAACGTTTCTTAGCTCTTGTATTAGCCAGTGGAACCGTCGCTCTATAATAACTACCTTTATATCGCCCAAAATATTTTCATAACTTATCAACTTCGCGCTTTGAAGCGATGAATTTTAGATCTTTGTGAGAGTAAACCGTTAGCTTTAGGTGATGACCACGGTAGAGGAAACAAGGTAGGTTCAAATCAGTCTTTTATTCGTTGACGGTGTGGTTTTACTGACGTCGGGACAACGAACCAATCGCAGTGCTCATATTGCATCTGGTAGCACTGCTACCCCCAAATTTGGCTCCTCCATTGGCCTAACGGCATGACGTTTTGGTGATGTCATAAAGTTTGTTAGAAATAAAGCCCTTCTATTGGCTAGCCGAACAAGAGGAGGAGTATTTTCTCCCATAGAAATGACCGTACCTTGTTTCCTTTATCATGGTGATGACCGTATCCCCCACAAAATCAATCAGTCATTATTAAAAAAAAAAACGTGCAAAAGTAGGCTCGATAGACCTCCGATGCTGCAAAGCACTGTCAAGGTTAGCAAACATAGAACTTCTTTTCGCCTAACATCCGCCAATTTGATGTTACTTGTTTTGTGAACATGCTCCGACTCTCCAACTTTACCTCTATGGCCTAATTTCATTCGTTAACAGTCAAGCTAGAGAATATTAACCAGGAAAACAGTCGGACAACCCTGCTTCTGTAATTTTTCTGTAAACATGCTCCAACTCTCCAATATGATCTGTAAGACCTAATTTTATTCGAAAATCGTCTAACAAGCAAACATTAGCCAGAAAAACAGTCTGACCACCCTGCTTTTGTATTTTTTTAACGTTCTCCAACTCTCCAATTTGATCTCTAATTTTGTGTGAACATGCTGTAATTCTTCAATATAATCTCTAAGACCTAATTCTATTCGATAATGGTTAAACAGACGAACATTAGCCAGAAAAAACAGTCCGACAACCCTGCTCAGGGTTGGTATTTTCGGGTGCCCTGTGGGAGTCCGGCAGCACGGGTGCTGCAGCAGCTCTTAGCGCTCTGCAAACAGCGATGTTTGCCCGCCCGTTGCACCAAAACCAACCTTAAACTCCACACAGTTGCGACGGTTCTCTGAAATATCAGTGACTTGCTTGCGACATGAGAGTGTGGCAAACGTAAGCCGGCAAAAAGTTTCTAAAATCAGTTACAGCTCATTGTTTCATCTGACGACAAAGTACGAGACAGAAAGTCGTCTCATGGATTCAGATTAATTTTTCCTCTCGTATTTTTCCTAGCAAGTTACGAATAAGTTTTCTATTCAAGTACTTTTACACTTCCATTTTTAGTGGTCAAAATTGTTCGTTCTAAAATAAAATCAGACTGTACACCGAAATCGCTTGAAGTTGAAGGGGTTGTTTCCCTTGAATGATTTGACTGCATCCGTTCTAAGAGCAAAATTTACGCCGAACAGTCCAGCTGTGCCGCAATGTGAATTTGTGTCACAGCGTAGGTTTCGTAATTTACCAAAATTATCGAGCGAATAAATTCATACGAAATCAAACTTGCGATATGTAGTGAATAAAATAAGTAAAAATTGTTTGTTAGTCGAGTTCTATGCTTGATAGAACGCATGGGTTTGTTTTATTAAGGCATTACGGTCCAGAGCGATGAAATGATCCATTGATATTTGCTGCACACACCTCGTCACAGCTCATGCACAACACGAAACGCGCACGTTATAGGAAACGAGTTGTACAAAACGCGTTATAACTGACACACGTTCAACGCATTACATTCAATTCGTTGCTTATGATCAACGAGTTCCTTGCAGGTCGTCATATCCACGAATTAAATATCTTAACGAATGGAATATTCTATTCTTGGTTTTCGCCCAAACTATAAAATTTTGCTTCAAAAAATCTGTTAAATCAACATGAAATTCTAAAAATCCTTTGTAGTTCCTCTTGAATTTACTTTCCAGGACAATTTATAATGGTTTTCTCAATTCTAAATCCTCCTACGTTCGAAAAAAAAATTCAAAATATCAGGGAACATTAAAAAATTTCCATAAAAGCGTTACGTTCAAATACGCGTAATTTATGGATGACGGTAAACTCTAAAACCGCTCGTATAGTAATAGCTGAGACTTTATGCAATTATCCCCATGTTAGTTTACTTCAATTTTTGATTTTCACGTTAGGGCGGAGCTTGAGTGATCATGACAGAAATTTTTTAGGCATTATTTACATTCGAAATAAGATTTCCGACGTCTCGCTTCGGATTGTTGACAAATACGTATCACCCCAGACCCGCTTTATCCCTACAGACCTACTCTATCACTACAGACCCGCTTTATCACCACAGACCCGCTTTATCACAACATACCCGCTTTATCACAACATACCCGCTTTATCACCACAGACCCGCTTTATCACCACAGACCCGCTTTATCACAACAGACCCGCTTCATCACTACAGACCCGCTTTATCACTACAGACACGCTTTATCACCACATACC
>JACJUY010012632.1:0-18544 GCA_014220935.1 Platorchestia sp. MABIK | reverse complement strand
GTTGACTCCAGCTAGCCGCTGACAGTGCTAAAGTGGTGTGTTTGTCCGAGGGCTGGACTTACCCTGTGCCATGGGGAGCCACGCTCGAGTTGGTTCTTGTCCTCGTCTCGTCGTCTAGTCTTAACTAGCTTGTTGCCTGGCCTGGTGCACCTGCATGCCTCGTATCACTCACGGGCCCTGCGTGCCCTATCCTGCACGGGTCCTGAGGCCGTTACTCGGCCACCATTACTGTTCTTCCTGCATCCTACATTTACGTGCCATAAGTTAAGATTTTTATTTTTCTTCAAATGCAATAATTAAACTTGTTACTTGTTTTCGTATTTCAATTCCTAAGACGGTCGGAGTGCCGAGTGGGTTGTGGCCCGACATCCCCACAATTAGAGCCGTACGGAATTATTCCGTCGCTTGGCCCCGACAAACCTAAACCAAAGTTTTTTTTTAATTTTAATTCAGTTTGTTTATATTTTTTTGTTTTGTGTATACTGAAAACCTCGGAATGTGGGATTTCAAAATGCGTCTCCTCCTACAGTTTTTAAGCTACAGTAATCATTTTTGTGTCATTGGATGCAAAAAAACAAGGGCTTTTCAAAAATTAAACTGTTTTTTAAAATTAATTTTTGTTCAAAAGTTATGACGTCATAAATCCCCATTTTTTCGAAAACCAAGTTTGTTCTCAAATTTTTTCATTTTTTAATTTAAACTGAAAATTTTGGGAAAAGCATTCAAGTTTTTGAAATTTAAACGTTGTTCCGCATCCAATGACACCAAAATCATCACTGTTGCTCAAAAACTGTCGGACAAGAAGCATTTTGAAAACCCCCCCTCTAAAATTTTGCTTTCTATGATTTCCCATTTTCTTGTCAAGAAAATCACATTTTTTTATAGAAGATAAATGATTCTAAATAACATTTTCTATCAGTATTCCAAATTTAATTGCTTTAGGTTCAATACTAAAAAAAGGTCCTTTAAGGGGGATCCTCTCCTTAAAATAAGAACCAGATTTTAAAAACATATCTCAAGTCACGCCTATTTTTAGAATTATTCTGACACCCAATATAAATCACTTTTTAAAAATAATCCGAATCGTCGACCTCGAAATTCACTAGACGCTTGGACACTTCGTTTGAACGACGTTGCCCGATCGTCATTCCCGTTAGTCTGATAGTGTTGCCAGATTTTGGGCTAGCAGTGTTGTCATATGAAATTTAAGCGCTGCTATTGGTGCGATGCCTTTTCACCCGCTCTTCACTCGATTTTATGAAATACTGGTATGATGCTACTTCCTTTCGTCTACCAAGACCATAAGTAATTAGTTGGACAGTAGTGGAGAAGGATGGAAGTGTCTACAGATCTCGTTCAGGGATGTTTGCTTTACGATGTCAAAGTGGGCTTATCAAGAGCTGCATGAAGTCAAGTGTTGCATATGTCAAGTGTTTGGAGATAGTGCTGTGAATGAGGCGTTGGTTTCAAAAATTAAAGTCGGAGATTTGTCACTCAGTGATGAGCCTCACAGAGGACGCCCACAGGTCTTGGGACGGATTCCTGAATGCGTTCATTGAACGGGACAGTAGCCTAACGTGTGGTGAACTTACAAGACAGTTCAACGTTTCCGATGGAACAGTTAGACTTCACCTACACCGCCAAGCTAAGACGCTCAAACTGAGCTAGTGGTTTCGTACAAGCTGTTGGAGGTCCACAAGAGAACGCGTAGCCTGCGTATCGCTACTTTCTCGGCACCTCACCGCATCCTTATTCAATCGAGTGCACCAGTGATGAAACCTGACCCATTTCACTGAAAAATGGTGTTGTGCCGTTACCCTATATTCACGGGACTTTGGACATGGAAGATAAGAAATTGAACTTTGAATTATATTTGAATGTATTTAATAAAAATATTTCTTCCAACTGATTTTTGCTCATGATAAGGTTGTATTTCTTTACCATGTCCTTGAAACTAGATGCAGTTTAAGTTTGACATTCCGGTTTATCAAAAAATTTTATTGACTCTTCTAAAATTCAAAATTTAGGGTAAAGAAAATACATGTGAAAATAGAATGTACAACAATTTAATACTGAATAATGATTTAATATTTTTTTTTTATATTTTGGTACTACTATTGATGAACTGTTCTTACCTAATAGATAACCAAAGTCTGGTGATTGGGTTAATAGTAGCTCAGTTATTGTTTCTGATCAGGGAGTAGGATGTGAAAGCTAAGGCAGATTTGTAGGGGTTTGTGGTAGGTTCTCCTACGGGTTATAATTTTCTCACGTGTGGGGTTGAGAAGTAGTTATGCTCTGGTCTGTTTATTTAGGCAGTGTGTAGGTAGTATAATTATTTAAAGGGGTAGCTAGGACCTGGCGAAGAACAAAGGAAGTTAATAACAGTAAAACAATACAAAACATTAAATCACGGGGATATAGAGCTAAATAGATAACAAAAGGCAATTACTTTAGTTCGCCAGAATAACAAACGCTTACAATAATTGAATGACAACAATTCTATATGAATTCGTAAGCTGAAATGTCTATCGAACCAGAGGTACTTCCAGATGCGTCTTTTATTAACAGACATATGAACGTTAATGGGATCGGTATACAAAAACACGGTAACCATTATTTATCCATCAACTACTAACCATTGTGATCTACCAAATAATAAAAATTAA
Source organism: Platorchestia sp. MABIK (assembly GCA_014220935.1). Classification (NCBI taxonomy): domain Eukaryota; kingdom Metazoa; phylum Arthropoda; class Malacostraca; order Amphipoda; family Talitridae; genus Platorchestia; species Platorchestia sp. MABIK. The sequence goes on along the minus strand of JACJUY010012632.1, from coordinate 15,875 downwards.
TCAACTCACTGGATATTATCTGAATTGCTAGGAATTCATGTCTTATCGTAATTACACCTAAGTTTTAGCACCTAGTTACACTGTGGTACTATCTGACAACTAACTACGGAAATACTACATTCTCTAATTTTTCTGTGAGACTACATATGGGGATATTTTAACATGTCGGAATATTGTACCGGAATATTTCCAGCACAGCGGCGTTACGCTTGACTAAGTCTCGAGCCGGCCACTTGCCGTGCCTCGGAAACACTACCCACTTTACAAGAATGAGAGCAATACTATACAATACGCTACTCATGAACAATATGATTTATAAGTATACTAAACACATTTTACACATAAAAAGTAGACACTCACCCAGACGGTAGTATAAGAGGGACCACGGCACAACTACATCGTACCAGTGCTGGTAGGAAAACAGGCTGGCGTCTATAGCTTGCCGATCGGCCATGGCAGAATGTTGCCAAATAGCCTTTAGTATTTCAATTCGTGAGGCGCTTGGGCATAATTCAATTTTTTGGTATCCAAAAAACTGGAGTTTGAAAATAATGCAATGTTTAGCTTTAATACTGAATCTCGGAATAACTTTAGAATTTACTAGGCACCACAGACGTTCTCGGACAAACTTTTGGACTCTGCTTTCCCAAGAATTTTCTTTTCACCACAAATACTCTGACTGCTTCCTCGTCTGAGAATTTCACAATCTCCAGCGTTGATATTTCAGGCCAAAATCTTAATTTATCAAAAAATACGTGTCACTTATACAAATATTCTCTATCAGAGCCACTACAGACAATCCTCAATAATTTGCTTCTGCTCAAATTCTCAGGACTCAGCGTCACTGCACTTCGAACGAGTTGCTAATGAATGAGATCAAGTTGTCGATTTATTACTGATATCTTGCAGATTCGTTTTTCATGTATTTTAACACAGTCGTGCTAACTGACCACATTTATTTTTTATTTCCTTGTCGAATTAAGCTCGTTAGTTGAAACGGTTTTTAATGATCTACTATTTAAATGAGTTTGTAGTCTCCACATCAAAATATTTCATTCAACACTGCCATCTGCATGGATAACCCGAATGTAGGGAACAGCTGCGTAAGCAACTGCAGTAGAGTGCCGTCACGAAGCGTTCGTAATTCACAAATTTGCACCCTAAGCGAATGTTGTTTTAAACCTCCATTTCTATGTTTCAAGGATTTTTTTTAATTCCGTCTTCGATTTCCACTATCTACACACAATCCTCTGGCATTGAATCGTCCCAGTCAAGTCCTCTTCTGCATACCCCTTGAAACAAGCTTTGTGCTTGCACAATGACTCTAGCCAAGAGTTAAAAAAAACGAACATAGAACATATCATTGACAGAATTCCTCTCCTTTTCGATTGTGCGTCGCTCATCTCTGTCTGGAACATGAAGCAGTCATTTTCTATTACCCAAAAGAGACACATGCGGCCTCGAAGGAGAAGTTCGTTCGATTATTTCATTTACTTAAGCTCGCTGGAAAGGTTTTCCACAACACCGTCGAAAGCAACTTGCGAGAGTTGCTAGAGACACATCAGAAATTGAAATCGGCTCCTGCTAAAATTACCAGCACTTTATACGTATAAAACATAAACCCCATCTTCTTTAGAAGCAAAGCTGACCATTTCATCGTTAACAAATACCTACAGACGGTGTCAATCGAATCATCGGCTATGTATCCCCTGAACTTCCGATGCTACTTGTTTCAGAAAGAGGTTAGCGATGCTCGAAGAAGCAGGGTGAGGAGTCGGAGGGATAAGCTCGTGACTCCGACTCCACCTTTTCAGAATTATGCAACTCTATTACCGACTCCGCCTATTCACAATTTTGCGTCTCCAACTCCACCTACTCAAAATTTTTAAAATTATTATTTTATTTCTTAAAGGTTACAAGTATTGTGACCTGTATAAAATGTTTTTATTTTTTTTACTTACAAATTGGAAGCAGAATGTTAAAAATCAAGTTTTATTATACATATAGGGTTTGGATAAAATAATGGAAGCTCCTTGGAAAACTAACAAATCTATATATTAATACGCTTAAAACTAAGTTCGTGGGTAACGCTCCACATCCAATAGGCTGGATAGGATAGGATATGTGGTTAGGTTATGTTAGGATATATATGATTTTGTTATGGTTTTCTTCTTCATAATTTTATAGTTTCAGTTTCAATTCATTTTTTTAAAATTGGCTTCTTTTACTTACTAATTTCTTTTTTTTTACATTTTTTCTTATTGTATCGTTTTAAATGTTTTTAATATTTTAACTTTTCCAACATTTAATTTTTGACATTTTTTCACTTGTCAAATTATTTTTACTTTCATTTTATTTTTTTTCTAATGTTTTTATGTTACCATTTATTGTAACTTTTTTGTTATTTTTTTATTTCATTCATCCTTCACATTTTTTCATTTTTTTTGTGTATTACATTTTCCATTTTTTCATTTCTTAAATTTTTTAATCATTCAAATTTTTCTTCTTGTACTTCATTCAAATTTTACATTTTATTAATTTTTTATTCGCTTCTACTTGTTTCATTTTTTACTTATTCAACCTTTTCTATTTTGTTATTTTTTATTTATTTTTTTCGTTACATTTTCAATCATTTGTTCATATCTGTTTTTTGTTATATTTTTTCATTTTTTGTTATTTTTTTATTATTTTGTATTTTTCATTGCTTCATTTGTTTTTATTTTTGTTTCTTTATTTTCCATTTCTTCATTTTCTTAAATTTGTTCATTTATTATAAATAAAACTTGTCATGTTTTCTCATTTATTAATTTTTTGTTTTCAATGTTTTTTCATTTATTGCAAATTTTTCTATAATACATATATTCAATTTTTTTAATTCTTCATTTTTTAATTTATTTTTATTTCATTTATATTTCTATTTTGTATTATTTGTTACATGTTTTAATCTTTTATTGATTTATTTATCATTTAACTTTAATTTGTTGTTTATTCAAATTTTTCTCTCATTTTCTTTTCTTCATCTTTCCCTTTGATTAACTTTTTCTTAATTTCTTGTTTTTTAATTTTTTTATTCAAATTTTTGTTAATTTAAAACAAATTCATTTATATGTTTATTTTATTATTGATGTTATATTTTTCCTTCTTTTTATTTTTATTTTTATTTCTAATTTTTCATTTTTCCCATTTTTTTTTTCCATTTCTTTCATTTATATATAGTTTTTAATTTTTTAATTTTCTTTTCATTCAAATTTTATATAATTTTTCTGTGTTCAAAAAGTTTTTATTTGCTCAATTTTTTATTTTTTATTTACATACATTCAATTTTACATTATATAGTTTTATTTTTTATCTATTTATTAATACTTTTACGGCTAAGTTCTCTTGTAACGCTCGCATTCAAGTTGGCGGTCTCATGGATACCGAATTCCTGTGTGTTGCATAAAAATATCGCCTATACCCCGTTTGACATTTTATCAGGTTAGCATAGTTTAGGCAATGTTAATGAAATTGTTTCACGGGTTCAATCTTTTCTTAAGCTTAACATATTATCAGGATTGCTTTGGTTGAGATAGGATAGTAGGATATGTTAGGTTAGGATGGGTTAGGAAGAACATGTTAGATTTTGTTAGGTAATGTTCACCAAATTTTTTCACAGGTCCACCTAGCTTCACGATGGCATTGGTTAAGTTAGGTTAGGATAGAATAGGTTAGAAAGGGATGGGATAGGTTAGGTTAGGCTAGGTTAAGAAATGTTAGGTTAGGATAGCTTAGGTACTGTTGACGGAATTTTTTAACGGGTCTACGTTCTTTATGTTTGATGTATTATCATGATAGGTTCGGTTTGCTAAGGTCAGGAAGAGATAGGTTAGAATATGTTAGATTAGGATAACTTAGGTTAGAATATGTTATGTTGGAATTTGTTAGGCAATGTTAATGAAATTTTTTCACGGGACCACGGTTTTTTATGTTCGACGTATTATCATTATCAGGATATGTTCGGTTAGGGTTGGTTAGGATAGGTTATGTTGGAATTGGTGAGGTAATGTTGACCGAATTTTCTTCACGGGTCCACCTAGCTTAACGTTGGCATTGTCCGTGGAATTTCCACGCTTAAAACTAAGTTCGAGTGTAACGCTCCTCAACCGAGTTTACGGTATCATGGATACTGAATTCCTGAGTGTTACTTAAAAGATCGCCTTTACATGCATTGATATGATAAAATAAGACAGGTTAGGATAAAATAGATTAGGATAAGAAAGGTTAGGATAAGATAGGGCAAGATAAGATATATTAGGATAAGATAGGATAGGTTAGCATTGGATAGGTTAGAATATCTTAGGTTGGGATAGGTAAGGTTAGCACAGGTTAGGTTAGCATAGGTTAGGTAATGTTTATGATATTTTTCAAGGGTTAACGGCTTTTTTCATGTTTGACTAATTATCAGGAAAGCTTCGCTTAGCATAGGATAGGTTAGGATATATGTGTTAGGATGGGTTAGGCTAGAATATGTTATGTTAGAATTTGTTGGGTAATGTTAACCGAATTTTCTCACTGGTCAACCTAGCCTAACGATGACAGTGGTTAAGTTAGGTTAGGACATGATAGGTTAGGATAGGATAGGATAAAATAGGTTTAGATATGTTAGGTTAGGATAGATTAGGATAGCATAGGTTAGGAAATGTTAACGGAATTTTTTCACGTGTTCACGTTTTTTATGTTTGACATATTATCATGATACATTCGGTTAGCATAGGTCAGGAAGAGATAGGTTAGAATATGTTAGGTTAGGATAGCTTAGGTTAGAATATGCTATGTTAGAATTTGTTAGGTAGAACGTTGATGACATTTTTTCACGGGTCCCCGTTTTAGTGTTTGACACTATCAGGATAAGTTTGGTTAGGGTAGGTAAGGATGTGTTAAGTTAGGATAGGTGAGGTTAGTATATGTTAGGTTAGTATAGGTTAGATATTGTTGACCGAATTTTTTTCACGGGTCCACCTATCGTAACGATGGCATTGTCCGTGGAATTTCCACGGGCCCTGCTAGTATATTTTAATATGGTGTAGGTCCACCGTGTGAGACAATTACAGCATCAGTTCTCTAAGAAATTGCCCATTCTACAGTTAAAACACCTTCCAGTTCTTTAAGACGATAGGGGAGGAAATCAAATTCTTACTTGAATCTCAAAATCGACCATAAATGTTCAATACTGTTGAGGTCTGGGGATTGTGGCTGAAAGATGAAATGCTCAACTTAATTAAAAAGTTCCTCGTGCCATTCTTTACCAATTCTAGCTGTGTGGATTGGAGCATAATCTTTTTGAAAGATGGCGTTCCCCTCCGTAAACAGTGCTGAACCATAGGATGACTTTAGTCGCCCAATTTCAAAAAATCTCTGCTGTTAACTCTTCCATGAAAGAAATTATTGGCCCTGCGGATTTTCAACGAATAGCACACCAGATCATCACAGAACCCCCGTCATGTTTTAGTGGTGAGAACTGAGGTAACGATGATTTGTCAGAGAAAATCACATTTTTCCACTGCTTGACGGACCAATTCGGGTATTTTCTACACCACTCTAAGCGCTCTGAAATATTTGTCTTTGAGAGCAGAGGTTTTCTAATTGCAGCTCTTCCATATAATCTAGAATTTTTCAGCTCCCGACGAACAGTTTTTATGGAAACTGCGTTCTGTAAGTGTTCATTGAGGTCCGCAGCGATTTTACGAGCCTCGGTCTTGCAACCATCTCCAACAATTCGATTTAGAGTCCGACGGTGTAGAATAAAACGAGCCATGTGCAAATAATGAGTTTAATTTTGACGACAATTTCTAGGCATATTTCACTGCACTAAATAATTAAACCGCACTATGGAAAGAGTAAACACCTGTGCTGGGCTTGTGTACCAACAAGCCTAACTTTGAAACATTTATTCTTGATTTCGCCGTTCTTCTTCTCGAGTCACCTGCAGATTAAGAACGCAAACGAGTTCCACCAAAAAATACCAGACTCTGGAGGCTTCAGCACTCGGTCCTCAGGAAAGAAGGCTCCATCAGCACTCCTTGGTTTTCGGGACATCAGCATCGTCATTACCCTGGGACCTTAATTTAAGACATTTCCTCAAGAATTCTACTTTTGTTTATTATTCTTCGAAAAATGGGATGTCAACGCGCCTTTCTGTCCTCGCCTCACACGGTGGAGGCGTTGCGACGGCTCGGCACTCCTTGGGCGGCGCGCGTTTCTCGAGCTCTACTGCATGGAGAAACGGCCTTCTAAGCACGTCCTTTATGGTGAGTTGGGAAGCAATTTCAATGCGGTGTTCTCTTTCCATCTCAGTGCTTCGATTATTCTTGATAATTGCCAGTGCGAACGGATATTACAACTTAATTTATGTCTGGGCCATACGACTATAGAACTATGAACTTTAGGCTCAAATAAGCTTAAGCTCTTTTGTCGCCTCGCTGCCAGTCTAGCTGGTTGGCTAAATGCCATTGTATGGGCTAATTTTGTTTAGCTGCGGCAAGCTCGTAAAATAAAGTAATCTTAAATCTTTTCCTAAAGTTTTGTGAGCCGCTTCAGCATAACGTTTAGTTTCCCTGCAAAGCAGTTAAATTTACTATTAAACTTATATTTTCTTTCAAAGGTGCGTGTATTGGCTCAGACTTCTTGGAGCGAGCTGGAGGAGTGCGGAGGGTTACCGCGCTGGCCCGTTTCTTAACTCCGGGCTCCCGCCGCTACGTCATTGGGGGCGGACTGTGCCGGCCGCACTACATATTTAGTGTTCTTTATTGATCATGGCTGTTTTACGCTCATGCTCGGTAAAGCCATGGCTGCCGCATCTAGTTTTTACTCCTTTGGTGACTCTTCTCCCGATTCATTTTCAAGAGACGGTTTCTCTCAGACAACTTTGACTTTCGGCAAGACCTGAGCTTTGCCGAGATCGTTTTTCCTTCCCTTTCAAAGGCAGTCATTACTTTTGAGACAGTACCTCTTGGAACGTCAAGCATTCGGGAAGTTTCTGTTAAACTATCACCCACAATACGAGCACTAGGAATTTAGCCTCATTGAATGTCAGAGAGGTATACCATTTTTACAAGATTATAAGCACTTTCTTTAGATATCTGTAAAAAACAGTTTATTTAAATAATATATCAAATAGCGACAATAACAAATAAGAGAACATTAAAATATTTCAAGTTTTTATTGTTTATAACATATTCAAAGATTATGTTCTCAAAATGTTAGGTGTTTTCATTATTTTGTCCAACCCCTGTATTATTTAAAGCAAAATCAATGAAGAAGAAATTCTTCAGCTTGCTCTATATCATCATCACAAAATCCAGTCTTTCACAATCACTGAGTATTTTTTCATGCGTTATCTCAACCTATATCTTGAACATAATTTCACTCTTCGCATAACTACGCATTCCCTCTTCTTGAAGATGGATAAACTTATAGCATTCACTCATTTACAGGTCAAGTTTGGCTACTGCGGTGCATTTAACAGTGCATTTAAAAAATTTAAAATTTACACAAGCTACGATATTTAGCTCATGAAAAGCTAATTTCATAGTTTATTTTGGATAATTATGAAACACGCGAATCAGCTTTTGAGGTAAGAGTAACTTCAATACATTTAATAATTCAGCTGCCATTTTATCATATGCGTTAAATTTAAAGCACCAATGAAATTAAAAACAATCGTAATGACTACGATCAACCAATAATGATCACAATAATTTTAACATTTTAAGGTCATCAACATTCCCGTGCCTGGACAAGAAAACGAGTCCTTTTAATGGTGTCAAGTTCCATTTTTTGTAAAGTTTTGTTCAGAATTTAGTGAACTAATACAAATAAGTCTCTGCTTGTTATCACAACACTTAAAACAGATTTCTAACTGATTCAATCAATTTTGGGTACAATTTGGATCCTTTCATGATTAATCATATTTATTTCACCACTTTTACAAGTTGTATTTTATTGACCCACCGCGACCCCTATTGAAATTCCCATGTGGACTGATTTCACTTCAGTATTATTTCTGATTTTAAATTTACGGTTAATGTATATTTGAGGATTGAAGTGACCTGCTTTAGGAAATTATCCTGCACAGTTTAAAGGGCTTATTATAAAATCTGAGGTATACCTGGTAAATCACGGAAAATTATGGCTTGTATTAGCAAAATACATATATAAACTATATGTTCATTTTACTGGTATGTTTAGTATTCAAAATTTGCCCAGTGTTCTCATGTAATAGCCTATGAGACTTGCAACGTGAGATCCTCTGCGTTTGTTTTCGTCACAATTACAGGCAACACTTACAAGCCATACTAGCAACTTGCAGGCAACAATTATAAACCATACTGGCAACTCACAGGCAACACTTACAAGCTATACTGGCAACTTACAGGCAACAATTATAAACCATACTGGCATTTTACAGGCAACACTTACAAGCTATACTGGCAACTTACAGGCAACACTTATAAGCCATACTGGCAACTTACAGGCAAAATTTAGGGTACCCGCACACGAGTTCCTTTTTATTGTCAGTTGTCAGAACAAAATATTAGCACAATAAAAAATTATCGAAACGAAAAGTTATCAGTAATGTACGCCGCACACGAGCCACCGGATGGCAGCAACTATCGTTTAGTGTCACCATGGATACTGTGGAGGTGGCAGTGACCTGTGAACTCTTGCTGAGGAGGAAACGCAAAAAGAGGTCAACGAAGTATTGGTTACATCCACTACTTAGTCAGAGGTTACTACGTTGAGCATTTTAAACATTGTTTGGTGAACTAAAAAAGCAACCAGAGAAATTTGGTAATTACTTCAGGATGCCACAGGAAACCTTGGTCATCATGACAATAACTGGGCCACGTTAAGCGTACCACAACACCAACATGAGGAAATCTGTGTCAGTAGAAGAAAGGCCAGCTGTGACATTGAGGTAAGGATAAATGAACGAAAAGTAAATTCATATCACATGGAATTTACCGACATAATTTAGGAAAGTTTTTGAAGTAGCGGTATAAAAATGAACACATGAATCAGTTGCCATTTCTCAGAAAATATAAATGTTAACGTCGATGTTAAACTTAATAACTGTAGTCGTGTTTGAACTGATTCAAGAGACCATAATCATAATAAAAGGTATTTCAATTTTTACTGAGCATCATTTTAAAACCCTTTTAAGTTCAACAAAATCAATGCCAGATTCACCAATTGAAATCTGAAAACTCTTTTAATTTATTTGATACTTTTTGCATGAAAATAAACTAATAATGTTTTTTGATATCGGTGAACACCAGAATATGTTGAAATGCATGAACGAAAAATTAGGTTCATTACACATTGTTGCTTGAAAATGATAATTACTTTGTAGCTGCACGTTCTTGAATTATTGAAAACTTATTGAAACAAAAATGATCTTGGGTTCTTGAAATGTTTCTGAATGAATTCGAAAACAATTCAGTAATTCAAGCACATTATTGTAATTTTCATTTTTGATAAATTTTCAATAATTCAAGAATGCTTGGCGAGCCTGAATTGTCTCATTAGGATGGTTAAAGTAGTACAATGCCCTCTGAGATTACAGAATATTCTCATGCTGGTGACGAACCTATGACATTAACATTTGATGCCGACTGTGAGATGATGTAGCTGATGTTGATAATGTTGGTCGTGAAGATATGAATGGGCATGTTCTAATTTTTGGGTTGAGTGGTGACCTTCACGTATTTGGCTCTGATGAATACCAATCATAGGCAGATGTCTTTGGGTGTACTGAGACATACCTGGTACGAGAACATGAGGTTCATAATTTTTTGCAGAGGACACATCGCCCTGATTTGCAGTAGATGGAATTTGTGTTGGCATCGTCTATACTCCTCTCATCACTTTCATTATTTCCATTTGTGCTTCAAATCTTTATTCATCATTGAATTTTTGAAACTTCGGAAGTAGTGACATCACAAACACTTTATCCTCATCATAATTTTTTGTTTATTCTCTTAATATTTCAAGTAGATCTTCGAATATGCTGTTGGAACCTCCTTGAATTTTTCTTGATTTATGGGATCTTTGTGGGATAGCTAAAAAGAGTTAAAACGCCAAACAGTTTATTTATGCACCAAACTGCCCCAAACCAAGTCACATTTGCAAAAATCTGGAGTTAACAAAACCAATCTGTCAACCTGCGACTGGCTAGGCGCTGGGCACGGGTAGGTACCCTAACTGTGCGCGATTCGTGTACCGCGAAATTATAAGTTTCCCATTTGCCAGTTTGTACGCGTTGCGCCGTAGGCCACGTCTCACTTGTACCAGTCAGAACACTCGCTCAAGACGTGTATGCTTCCGCGTATATTTGTAACAACCGTAAAAAGTCTTAAATCCCCTGTTTCCTAGCATATTGTACTTGTAATATTACTTATTATCCCCCTTAATTATGTTTCAATATTTCAATCGGCCTCTCAACGAACGTCTGTGCACAGTTCGCCCTAAACATCTATCCCCATTCAATCCCCCAAATCACCCCAACTCTTTGAGGAAGTGCTTCCCCCAATTATACCCGTTCAGCCTAGCCCCCGCTTGTACCCAACGCTTCAGCCACGTTGCAGTTTCGTGCACTTTTCGCATAATTTATGTTCGCATTTTGATGTTTCTTCACATGTATGACCGCGTTATCTCTGTGGCCGAACTACCTGTGTGGCCGCACTACCTGTGTGGCCGCACTAACTGAGTGGCCGCCCTACCTGTAGCCGCGTTAACTGTGTGGCCGCGTTACCTGTGTGACCACGTTTTCTGTGTGACCGCACTACCTGGAGCTGCGTTAACTGTGTGACCACGTTACCTGTGTGGCCGCACTACCTGTGTGGGCGCACTACCTGGGGCTGCGTTACCTGTGTGGCCGCGTTACCTGTGTGACCACGTTACCTGTGTGGCCGCACTACCTGGGGCTGCGTTACCTGTGTGGCCGCGTTACCTGTGTGACAACGTTACCTGTGTGGGCGCACTACCTGAAGCTGCGTTACCTGTGGGGCCGCGTTACGAAGCACCAGACTCGGGAGTGTTTTGAAGACTTGACGTGGAGGCGCGGCACCGTAACGTTTTACGTTTTCGAACGGGTCGCTGCTATCACCTACCTTCTGCCTTTACTCTTTTTGTATTTCTGTATAAATGCCTTTGCCTTCAATTTGTCTAGTTGTTTAGCTATTTTTCATTGTTGTTAAGGTATGATTTACGAAGGAGGTTAATTCATTTCCTTTTTCCTAAACCAAACGTAAAAACTTGGTACACCTTCTTTTTATAATTTTTGATTAGTTTCTACGATCGTCGACGTTCCTGCTCCTCCCTCTTATTTATTCGAGACCCTGACGCATGCATTGAAATGTAAAATATTTAAGGGCCATCTTTTGCCTTAAGACGATAGCCTCTTACAAATTCAAATCAAAAGCTCAGGGCCTCTATCGCTTGCGAGTCTGAGAAATGAGACTGACAGCAAGTCATGGATTCCTTGAGAACCTTGTCAAAACGTCGAGAATTGTTCAACGAAGCATGAAAGTGGTTGAACTCATAGAGAAATCAGACAAAAGATCCAAAGGGGTAAAAGGATAATTCAACAAAAATTTGAGTGTAAAATCATAGGCTTTCAGTTCACGCAAAAATATGTGCACGTGTGTTTTTTTCCAAGTTATTCCTTTTGAATTCACAAATGTGATTTTGTACAGTTAAATATGTATACCGTAGCTACTTCTCATTTTTGTAAATTTTATTTTTGTTTATCTCAAACAAATGCTAAACGCTCTTTGTTAATTTTCAAATAGATTATATGAAATGAAGGTTGTACCCATAAATTTTGGTACCACACTCAACCCTTTCAGAGAAGAGTGTTTAACACAGCTTCCTATAAGATCCTGTACTTAATAATTCAACTCGAATCGAAAAAATTATTCATAAATTTATGGTTGAATCACTGTTAAACACATATTGAAGTAAACTACATAAATGGGCAACATTTTGGATCCTCCATATTCAAGGCAATACCTCGGTCACACTACCTTTGCTCCACTCTCACACAAGTAGACCGGCCTCATCGTGAACGTCGACAAAAACTCAAAAGTTTCCTCAGTTATCATGACAGACTCCTAATGGTGATCTTCTATTTATTAATAACAGTTCCAATTCTTCAATGAAAGGTCTTATGCTGCGTCAACGAAAAAAGTCACGAGTCTGGTGTGAACACCGTGAGATTAATGAATGGAAAAATGAAGCGAGTTCGGACAGCTGCAACTCATTTCGTGATCACTCGCAAAACTCGCAGTTTAATTCCCTAAAACTTGCATCATTAACATACAGATGACTCTCATAAAGACAAACGCTGGGAGACTCACGACCAATTTAGTACGCAAAACATTCATTTGAAGGCCTTTATATGTTCAGTGTTTCGTAATAATGATACTGTCCCATTCCCCACCAGTTTATTTTTTCGGCAGAACTCATTATTCTGAATGGCAAATACAGCAGCGGACATACAGGTACCCGCACAGCTCCCTGGAAATTCTTTTCTGAACTTCATGTTCCTAAACTAGATCAATACACTCCCTACGTGATTTTAGTTCGTACTATTTTCAGCCGACAACACGAGCCACAAGGCTAATGATTTTGTATTGTCCGAGTATAGAACCTGAAGGACTCTTGACGACTTATCTTCCTGACAAGTCCTTAATGGTAGTCCTACGGCTTCTTGTACTATCGGTGACTTTTATGCTGCATGACTACGTGAAATTCAATAAGAATTGTCCTGGATGTAGAGTTACTGACGTGAATCATTTTTCATAAGCACAAAAATAATGGAAAAACATATAAATAAAGTCAGAGACTCAAACAGGGAACTCAAAATCAAAATCTTTTGTTTGAATGATACAACAGTGTAAAGTACAAATCATTGTGTAAATTTTACAGGAATCGAATTTATGGCCTCGAAGAGTGTAGGCTGTCGCCTGCGATGAAACCTGATGCAAATTAAAGGTTCGAATTGAAAATCCTCAAATTCCAAATTGAAGAAATGTACAATTGACATGTTGAAAATAATTCTAAATATGCTATAATCGTGTTCATTGCGCACAGACGTTTGAAAGATGTTCTAGTAACTGAGGACTTACTAATCTAACCTAATAATATCGGTTGTGTGTTTATTTTTATATTTATTTACATATTTATTAACATTTTTGTTTGGTGTCCGCTTCCTAAGAAACATAGGATGTATATTTATTTGTTTGGTATCCGTTACGCTTTTGTCTGAGTTGCGGTCTCATGGATACCGAATTCCTCAGTGTAACATTAAAAGTGTAGCACCAAATACATGCATTGATATGTTTGACATTTTATCAGGATAGGTTCGGCTAGGATAGGTTTGTCCAGGTTAGGATATGAAAGGTTAGGATAGGTTAGGTTAGCATATGTTAGGTTAGCATAGGTTAGGTAATGTTGACGGATTCTTTCACAGGTCCACCTAGCTTTAACGATGACATTGTGCGTGAAATTTCCACGGGTCAAACTTGACAAGCGTACTTGCGTAAGCATTTGAATATTTCCCTTCGCCACCACACGGAATACAGTAATTTTTTCACGGGCCCATCTAACTTAATGATGATATTGTGGGTGGAATTTCCGCGGGTACTGCTAGTAAGTATTAATAAAGAAATTTGGACATAATGGGAATTAATCAGATTACTTTTGATACCTAGCTGGTCCAAATTGATTGTTTCGCACTCGTTCAACAAATTTATCGGCTTGAAAGACTACGAATTTCTAAATGAACGTTGTAAAATTATACAGGTCACTATTATTAAGTAATGTAATAATTAATAATAAAAAGGATAAGGCTGCTATTAGAAAAGCGTATGATCCCAATGGAAAATCAAGGACGTATCGCCGGTGGATTAAGGACGTGACTGTCGATTATGTGCGATTTATTGGCTGGTCGGCCTTCTCTGCCTTAACCCTCCCTCAACGCGCTATTAACTACGCGCGGTCTAGCTCGGACGTGAAATTCATAGTTGGCCATGGACGATTCGAAATCCCAAAATTTTCAGTTGGTTAAAGGCCGTAACACTTGAGAACGGCCATCCGTGGTTTACAGCCTTCCACATGTATGCTGCCAGTAGTGTGCTGCAGGTGGTGTACTGCCGGTGGTGTGCTGCAGGTGGTGTGCTGCAGGTGGTGTACTGCCGGTGGTGTGCTACCGGTGATGTGCTGCAGGTGGTGTGCTGCAGGTCGTGTGCTCTAGGTGGTGTACTGCCGGTGGTGTGCTGCAGGGGGTGTGTTGCAGGTGTATGCTGCAGGGAGTGTGCTGCAGGTGGTGTGTTGCAGGTGTATGCTGCAGGGAGTGTGCTGCAGGTAGTATGCTGCAGGTAGTGTGCTGCAGGTGATGTGCTGCAGGTGATGTGCTGCAGGCGGTGTGCTGCCGGTGCTGTGTTGCAGGTAGTGTGCTGCCTGTGATGTGCTGAAGGTGGTGTGCTGCCGGTGCTGTGTTGCAGGTAGTGTGCTGCAGGTAGTGTGCTGCAGGAAGTGTGCTGCTGCAAGTAGTGTGCTGCAGGAAGTGTGCTGCAGGTTGTGTTCTGTAGGCAGTGTGCTGCAAGCAGTTTACTTCTGGTAGTGTGCAGCAGGCAGTTTGCTGCAGGTAGTGTGTAGCCGGTAATGTGCTGCTGCCGGTGCTATGTTGCAGGGTGTGTGCTGCAGGTAGTATGCTGCAGGTAGTGTGGTGCAGGTAGTGTGCTGCATGTGATGTGCTGCATGTGATGTGCTGCTGGTGATGTGCTGCAGGTGATGTGCTGCAGGTGATGTGTTGCAGGTGGTGTGCTGCCGGTGCTGTGTTGCAGGTAGTGTGCTGCATGTGATGTGCTGTAGGTGGTGTGCTGCCGGTGCTGTGTTGCAGGTAGTGTGCTGCAGGTAGTGTACTGCAGGCAGTGTGCTGCAGGTAGTATGCTGCAGGTGGTGTGCTGCAGGTAGTATGCTGCAGGTAGTGTGCTGCAGGCAGTTTGCTGCAGGTAGTGTGCTGCAGGCAGTTTGCTGCAGGTTGTGTGCTGCAGAAAATGATCGCCGTGCGAATAATGGATGGACGTCACCCATCAAACGTGTGTTTTGACATTGTTGCGTGCACTGCATTTAGCTTAAAACAATATGTCGAAAATATTATTTCATGTTCATTCTCCTCCCGAAATTTTCACAACATAGTAAATGAACGCTTTACTTTACTATGCTTACAATACAAACATCAGTGCGTTTATCTGCTTTCATTTATGTGCTTACGATTGCTGTGGATATGTTTTTATTTTATTCTTCAAAGTAATGTCACCCATCAGCAGAAATAGTTTGATAAATCACAAAGGAGTTAAAGCTGCAAATGTACTTAATTTCACGACCGGTTTATTACTCGGTCTTTCCAAATCGTCATAAAAGGATGCTAGTTTACGTTTTTTTTTAAATATGAACTTGAAGAATTAGTGCATCTTAACAATGTCACCAAATTTAAACTCTAACCGTAAAACGCGAGTTTGGGTGTAGGGTATGTTTTAAACATGTCACATACCCCAGTACTTAAAAAGCTAAAGATCAATCGTTATTTTACGCTAACCTTGACAGTTTGAATTAAAATTGAATAACAAAAAAGCATAATCTAATACACCCTAACATCCTTGCATACACACGTGGAAAATCTACAGTATATATTTCGTCTAGTTACTTACGTGCGGGAGTATAAAGAAAATAGGCCTAACAGTACTTTATTCAAGAGAAATAAAGAACTTGGAAAGATTCTTCGGAAGAAAATCACGCAAGCAAAACAAACTCACTTCCACCAAGAACTA
>JACJUY010012629.1:0-19554 GCA_014220935.1 Platorchestia sp. MABIK | reverse complement strand
TCTTCACCATGCTATCTCCACATATTCTAATCATAGGCCTCACTCTCCCTTTCATACTCCTCTTTCATTCAATCCTTTCACTCACTTCATTCATTTTCCTTTCACTCACTTCAACTACAGATGCATGCACCTTATGCGGCACATCCACAGGTTGCTCATTCACTCGCTTCTCATTTGCACTTCTTTCATCCTGCTCATTCATCTTACTACTCTCATCTGTCACATTTGCATCCTCATTTGCCTCAACATCCATTGCATTTGCACTCCTTGCACCATTCTCATTCTTTCCTCCTTTCAGCTTCCTTTCATCCTTTAAATCATCCTCTAAAGCAGCCATCAAAACTGTCAACCTCTCAACCTCATCTCTCAGCTTCTCTCTCACATCAATCAGGCATTTCCAGCATACAAACTGTTACCCCTTCAGCGCTCTCTTACTCATCTTTTTCAAGCCTTTGCATGCATCCATATCCGTCCAAAATTTACAGGCACAACAAATCCACTCAGTCTTCCAATCTGCACCTCCAACCCTAACACTATTTTCCCCACTACACGCCATTCTCACCCACAACACTTCAATCTCAGTGCAATCTTACAGCCAAATACAGAACTACCAGTCGAACACTATTCACAAGTTGCAAGTCACGATACAAACGCTCGGTTGCTACTCTCAAACAACAAAAATACTACTCTCACAGTCACTCCACACAAAGTCACACACTATACTCGCGTGAATATACAAGCTATACCAGTTTTGAGGAATTTCACTTTTAATACAACACAATTTAGTCAGAGGATCAGCAGCACACGTGCACACTCAGCGATGTTCATTGAAACCCTGAAACCCCTGAAAGCTACAGAGAGGAAACAAAATGAGCCAAAAAAGCTTTAAAAAAGCCAAAGGGAAACCAAACAAAGAGCAAAATAAGAGTCATTAAAATAGTCACAAAAAGCTATAAAATCAGCATAAGCACATGCATCCAGCTAACTTCAGATACCCTTCATGCTCGAGTGCTTGGGCTTGAATTGCTCGACAAAAGACATTTATACAATATATCACCTCATTAACTTTGTACAGTAATGACAGTCACCAGAATTTCAACAACTCATAACCACAAAACACATAAATGGAAGCTTACATTACTTAATGACCCCCAATGAGGATGCGGAGTTTACTTATACATGAAAATGCTTTTCTTCACAAAGAAAAAATTGGCAATGTTGTCTATCTGCAAATAGTTTTTAGTTTTAAGGCATGAATCAATTGTACAAATGTTCGAGGCTAGAGTAACAAAGGAATAACATGAATGCTAAAGGCCAGAAGAACAAAGCAAACCTTGCGCTGGTGCTGCCACTGCCCCCTCGCTTCAGTGAGGCGACGCGTGAGCACCAGGTCCTGGCGGCCGTGCTGCTGCTGGTGCAGCAGCTGGGCCGTCTCGTACGCCGTCACCGCCTCGCTTAGCTGCCCTACGCTCAGCCGTACCTCCCCAAACCTGAAGTAACCCTGCACGAGCAATATGCTACTGTAATGCTACCAGCACGAGCATTATGCTTTGGTAATGCTACCTGGATGAGCAACATGTTACGGCAACGCTACCTGTACGAGCAACATGTTAAGGCAACGCTACCTGCCCGAGCAATTACTGTAATGCTAGGGCACAAGTGCCATGTTCACATGCACAAATACATTTTCTACTGGACTTGCGGCGGGCGAACCCCCACCCTGTGGAATGTGCGACAAAATACTAGGACTAAAACCCGGGAGCAAATAATACAAAATTTTTGACCAAATTCCAAAACTCGAACTTGTTGTTGAGTGGGATGTCAAAAAGCTACAGGAACGAAAGTGCCGTTGTAGGAGCATTTTCCTACTTCCCGGTGTGCCAGCGTGCGAACCGATGTTTTAACTTGGTGAGCGTGTAAAGCGCAAATCCAAAAACAAGATCCCAATTTTTGGGGTCATAGGTCGAAAATCGCTCAAAAATGGGATATTTTACAAGTGAAAAAGCAATTTTCTTACGGGCTTTCAAGAGCTCAACGCCAAGGATGTCATAGAAAAAATTTTCAAGTTTTTGCTGGTACCGTTGTTTTGCCGTAAAGTTGATAAAGTTCCTATTTGAGCCTCAAATTTGAAAAATATATTTTGAGCAATTTTTGACGATTTTGTGCATTTTTTTTCGGTCAAAGTACAGCATCTGGTCCGCTCAAACTTTGATAGTTTGTAGGTTTTGTTAAGTTCTACAAGATATAAAATCAGCAACAATAAAAAAATTCCAAGTTTAGATTTGACGAGCATTTTAATTTTTTTACAAAATTTTTAACTCCACGTAGGGTCCCGTCAATCAGGCCGTTAACTTTTTTGGTTGGGGTTGAGAGCTTGGCACTTTTGAATCTCAAAGAAGACATATTAGGGTTTCCCAACAATTTTTTGCGAGTTTCTAAATAGGAAAAAAGTTTTATTCAATGAAAATTTAGGGTAAAAAAAGCGTTTTTAAAAGGTTGATTTTGGACGCCATTTCTGGCGTTGTTTGGCTGCGTTCCCATTCCAAAACTTGATAGATAGTAGTTTGAAACTTCCTCTCACACTTATGAAGTTTACAAGGCAACGGCTCCGATAGTTTTTTTAAAACAAAATTTGGCGTTTGTTTGGCGCCAGACGTTTGGCGTTTTTTGTTTGAACGACAATAAGTGCGAGTGAATTAAAGAAAGTGAATTAGAGATACCCTTATTTGTCGGAAAACGCTTATTGTCGTTCAAACAAAAAACGAGAAAAGGGTACGTCGGCAAGGAAAAGTTGCGTAACAATTTCTTTTTATTAATTGATATATACGAAGAAACTTTTGTGGAATGATCCCACGAATAGTTTTCGAGATTCAAAAAATGCCTTTTTAGGCGTGATTATGATTTTTGTTGCCCCCTGACGCCCTCTTCTTTACCCTTCAGGACTTTAAAAACCACCTACTTATGCGTTTTAATGAGATCATTTGATTGATATGTCTCAAAGTTATAGGCTTAAAAGTTTTTGAGAAAAGTTTATAAACTTCGAAATTGTACTGATTTTGGCCCAAAATTGGGCTGTGAAATGTTCTTTCAATTTCCGTAGATTTATTTTGACAAAAATTGTTGCCTCAACCGAGATTTGCTGGTGTTTTTAAGTCTTTATAAAGATGTCGAATATTAAGGAGCTATTTTTTTAGTTTGATCCGATGATTTTTGGATGTTTTATGAAATACCTACGTTTTGCCCCATTTGAGGCCTTGTAGAGTATTCTACCAGATGTACAGTGTTTTTAGAGTCGTTAAAAATTTATAGACTTGGAAGGCAACCTGCTAGCTCACATTTTTCGCCTTTTAAATCTCATCACTTTTAGGAATGACGTGCAATTCATCTATTTCAAGTATTAATATTGGTTTCACAGGGAACTTTATGGCAAACAAATGTTTTAAATTATGATTTTTCAAATAGTAGTGTTATTTTCTTTCTAACAAGTTTGGTGAAAGAAATGAAATTTTGGTTCGGCGGGCGATTTGCGCTCTATCAAAGTCCCAAGATTTTCGACACATTTTCACCCACTTGGCCGTTAAGAATTGCCACATCTCATTGAGGTTTTAGATTTCAGACTCAAATCTTCAGCTACTTTGAGAAGTTGTACTTTCAAACAGGTCTGAATGAAACACGATGCTATAAGTGGAAAACAAGCTCTTGTGTAGAAGACTCATCATCGCTCGTGGTCGATTTATGACGAAAACTATGCTCATTTTGCTCGACATTTCGTTTTTAGTTCAACTTTATTTCTTTCTGATGGGGTATGAGATGTCGACTTCACAGCACCGTTTCAACGATAAAATGTTCAACGTGACGATAAAGCGTAAAGTGTCCTGACTATTGAAGTAACTTCGTACTAAGAGGTCATATATGCTAACCGAGTGATTTTACACGTGAAAAATCGCAGATGTACTGGCAAAGCGTTTTTGACATGATTTTTCTTGGAACTAAATATTGGTTTGAGTTTGCAGGTATGATGTAGTGATTTTCGTTTATAGAAACATTTAGCCGCATTCGTTAAAATTTTGAAAATGAAGCAAAATTTCAAGTTATCAATGTTCAAATTAGTCTTGTGTAGACTTTGCAAGTAACCTGGACACGTTCAGCACAGCTGTTTGTGCCTATTTGTATTGTTTTCAACAGGTTATTTGGACGTTAGAAATTTGAAATTAAAATTGCACATAGTGCAGAAACTTTACTTTTTATTCCGTAACAGAAAAACGTTCATTAATGAACGAGCCTTTTGTTATTATTGCTCAAACTCCATGAAAATGGTTCCTGTAGGCATTCTTTTATTGAACGAGGCATTATTTAAAAAGGGTTGTTTGGGTGAATATTTCTTTCATTAATTTCTATGATTGGGAAGGCAAATTTCAAGATCTTTGGGACCATGAACTTTTCAAGTGTATACGAAGAATTCAATCTCCAAAAATAATAAAAACTCGTATGAAGGCCTCATTGTTGCTCACCTGGCATGTGTAAGTTCCAAAAAATTCTCATTTGAGTAGGTAGAAACCATTTTGAGGCTCCAACTGATGGATAAAATTTGGTGAATGTGTGTCCCCGATGGCGATTAATTTTGTAGAGATTATGTGTGTTTCAATGATATTTACGGAATTTCAAATGGTATAACCAATATATTTTAACAATTTGTAAATTCCCACTCAGCCTTAATTAAGGTTTCTAAATCGATCCATAATAGAACCATAGGAATATAAAGAGGTGGAGATTGGTCCCATTCATGAAATGTTTTATTTTAGTGAAGAAAATGTCTAATGGGAAATTTCACTGATTCTAAGCTAGCCACTGATGTTGACAGACGCATTTGTTTTAGAAATGGGAAAAATATGTTTGGAAACATCGTAATCAATGTGGAATTGCTAAGTTAAATTGGTCATAAAGAGATGAATTTCATGCCACTGATTGTAAAGTTTTGGTCAATTGTGTGGTTGAAGTGCACCCAAAATTTTACAGAAATGCAAAATGCTCATGAATCGTTTAAAGTTTCTAAGAGATTTGAAGTGAATGCGTTCTTTCTTTGCATTTACTGACTTCAACACGAAAACGGCTGCGCTCGACGAGAGCTTCAGATCTCGCCGCGCGGTCCCAAAATGAAGCGTTTATTTCTTGGGCCCTCAATTCAACAGCGCAATAGCGCGTTGTATATTCATTTACCCATTTGTGATGCACAGTTAGGAAACTTTTACTATTATACTCGAATTAAGTTCCGCTTAGATTAGAATTTTGATGGTAAATTGTTTTGGTAATGATTACTGGTTTGTGTTAAGGTGTTTCGACGGTAAAGATTTAGGTTTGAATATTGTAAATGAGCCTTCGGGAAAGCTGATGGAGATTTTATCTAATGTTTTCCAATTGACATCGCTTTGACGTCATTTATTCGTGAAAACGAATTTCCATTGACTATGTAGGTTGGATGTCATAAAGTGTTGATTAGAACGAAGCGCAGTTGTCATTTTCAAAACTGAGCAAAAGTCTAGTGATGTTAAGCTGTGAATAAACCGACATGTATTGTGTTTCGTCACAATGTTTCATGAGATAAGGTTTACATGTTAAACTGGACCCTCAATCGAAATTGAATGGAAAAATATTGTAATCTGAACATCTCCTCTGCGGAAATAGTTATGGAATGG
The DNA here is from genome assembly GCA_014220935.1 of Platorchestia sp. MABIK. Taxonomy (NCBI): domain Eukaryota; kingdom Metazoa; phylum Arthropoda; class Malacostraca; order Amphipoda; family Talitridae; genus Platorchestia; species Platorchestia sp. MABIK. The sequence goes on along the minus strand of JACJUY010012629.1, from coordinate 13,861 downwards.
ATTGTTGCGGTTTAAACATTAGGATATTAAGTGGTCATAAGTTAGTTGGATGAAAGACTGTTAGCGTACATAGAGGTTTGGAATTCGTGAAGAATAAGAGCAAAGACGTTAGAATTGAATAGGATAAAATAAGTAGGACCAAAATTGCATCTATAGAATAGAACAGGGCACCCTGGATTAATGTAGTTGAGTCGTATGGAGGAGATTTCAAACTATGTTGAGTAAGTTAGGTGAAGTTAGGCTTGCTTAGGTAAGTTTACATTATGTTACGTTAGTTGAGGTTAGGTGACCTTGCCTTACGTTAGGTTGGGTGACAGGACGTTATACTACTTTAGATAGTGTTAGGATAGGGTGTGACATGAAAACTGATTTAATGATTGGATAAAATGTAACGCATACGTTTAGTCAGTGTAATCCTATAAATGAGGGTACCATCGTTTGGGTTAGGCTGTGTTATTCACAGAAATGGTTCGGCAAAATATCTCACTAGTTTGTTGGTGGCAAGGTTAGGTTAGTTTTAGTTGTTTTCAGTTGGTATTGGTAAATTAGTAAATTATATTGCTGTTGGTATATTGGTAAATGATATTGCTTTTGATAAATGAAGTGCTTTTGGTGTTTTGAAGTTCAACATAGAGGTTAGAGTGAAATACATTGTATATATATATTGGTTGGTCATTTGAGACGATGGTGAATCTAAGTGGGTTGCTGCTGAATTGTGGTGATTTGTAAAGTTTCATAAATTGATCAATGGTATTGCTGTTGGTAAATGAAAGTTAAACACAGAGCTTCGAGTGAAAGACATTGCATGCATATTTTTTATTTCGTCATTTGAGACGATGGTGTATCTCATTGCGTTGCTGCTGATTTGTGGTGATTTGAAAAGTGTGCCCGACATGTGCATGTGTGTGTGTGTGTGTGTTGGTAGTATGTGTGTGTGTGGGTTCGCTCCTCATGGGCTGTGCTGGTTCAAGCACTTGTGTCATCCTGATTTGCACTAAATGCATCAGATCGTATTATAAGTCCTGTCCGTCTTCATGTTGTAACAAGTTTGAAGCTAATCCTGCAGTATCCATAAGGCAATTGAGCTCTAAACTTCATGCGAGTGTAATGACAATTCAATGTCACTTAAAAGAAGCTGAGAAAGAAACTCAAACTTGGGGATTGGGTTCCTTACGACCTCTCCTCTATTAATTGTCAGCAGCAGCGTGAATGTCTGTGCATCTTTGCACTCCTAACTACAAGAACCTTTTCTGGATAAAGTTGTTACCAGAGATGAAAAGTGTACAGCAATGTTAAACGTCAACATCAATGGCTAGATCGACATGCAAAACCGCAATCACAACCAAAACCATGACTCCATCCAAGAAAAATTGTGTTGTGTGTTTGGTGGGATATGGGAGGAATTATTCACAAGGAGGTTTTTGAAAACAAACGATCACTGCAGAACTGTACTGTCAACAGTTGCAGACTAAATACCACTTTAAAAAAGAAGCACCCAGCTTTGGTCAATCAAAAGGGCATCATCCTTCAGCACAACAACACGTGTTCGCATATAGCACGAATGACTTTGGACATAATTGAAATGCTGAAATGGGAAACATTGAGGCATCCGCACTATTCTCCAGAAATTGCTCCTTCACACTTCTATCTCTTTAGGAGTCTAGACAATCATTTAAGATGAAAAACTTTGGAAGACAAAAACATTAAAAATAAATTGCAGGTCTTCTTTGATTCAAAAACCAAAGATTTCTATGAACAAGACATTAAAATATTGGTTAGTAGGCGATCAGACGTTGTTACTAACAATGGGAAATATAATGTCTAATAAATGAGTATTACTCGAAATGCATTTACGCTCAACATATTAGTAAAAAACGGACTACTCGAATGAAAACTGGTTGCACATTCCTATGAAGTAGTCACTAGGAAATCAATTCAAATTGTGAACATGACTGAAACGTTTGCTACAATTTTCCCTTATTTTGTAACAACTTTTCCATTTATTTCCCCTGGAAACATACAACTTGCCTGTATCGTTATTCCCTCACCAATCCAAAATTCAAACAAATTACAATTTTTGCTCAATCCTTGACAGTGTAAGTCTAGTATTTTAGAAGGTTAGTAAATTCTTTACCAGTTGTACTTTCAACTCCTGCATGTCAGTACCAGCCCATCTTAGACTACAGGCTAAGGGTTCCTGGATTCTGGCCTACATTTCCAATAAGAAATTCAACCCTCTATGCTTAAAATAACTTATTGCACACATTCGATACTTTCTAACCTTATAGATTGTAGGATAACATTCACGACTAAATTCCTAACAACTGATATTTTAAAAGTCAAACTTCCAATTCTCAGTCCTCAAAAAAAAGTTGCCCAAGCTAATTCTACAAAATCAAATCTTCAAAATCTATGTTTAAAACGCTGCATAAATAACATTTGTGACAACATTCATGAGACATTGTCTCTCAACCAACACTGTCACTATTTCTACTGAACATTTCTATTGCAACATCCCTAAACCAACATTTTAACGCAATCCTTTATACACCCATGTAAATCCTCCTAAATTTAATTATAGCAATGGCCAAATGAATATTCTTACCCAACAATTTAAATCAAAAATTTTCAACTTCACTTTGCAATATTCCAGGTACCTATACTTTTCAGGCAACATTTGTGACCACATTTTTCCCCAAAAATGGATCCAGCAACACTTCATAACCAATACTACTAAGTTCCAGACACTGTCATCCCAAGTCAGCAATTCTAATCCCAACACGTATGCCACAAGAACCGTGAGCCAACAAAAGCCACACTAGCAAGCTAACCTTGCTCCACATAGGATCACGGTTGATGGCTTCCTCTGCATCTCTGTTGGCCTCGTAAAACTTCCTGAGCTTGAGATATGCATTGGATCTGTTGCTGTAGAGAATGGCGGTTGCCTCCAGCTTGATGGCCTCAGTGTAATACTCAATGGCCTCAGACACTTGCCCTTCCCGCATGCAGGCATTGCCTTTTTCCTTCAGCTCCTCCATCTGGAAAATTTTGAAAATTGTTCAGCCCATAAATTGACAGGGTAGGAGAAATGATATACTTAGAGCAAATGTGACATGTCCTGGGTATGAAGTATATTTGTGTTAGAATTTAAAAGTCATATATTGGAATATTTTAATGGATAATATTATTCCTCTGATATTTTATAAATTAACAAATGACTTTAAAATCCAAGAACTAAAAGAAAAAATTCATACTTAATTATCTAACTAAAAACACTATCCATTTGAACCTCCAAATGATTTTTTTTTAGCTACTTTACCTTAAGAATTTCAAAAGAAAGACTGCATTCACTGACAGAACTGAAGACACTCAGAGGAAACTGGACATTAACTATTTGACACCTAAGAAATGAACAATACAGCCTGCTACCAAAACATAGGACGGATTCCACAAGTTGGTTTGGAAAATTCAGGCAAACCTTGGTTCTCCAACATAATTCGTTCCAAAAGCCTGTTCCAAAACCAAATTGTTCGAGAACCAAATCATATTCTCCCATTACAATTTATGTGAAAAAGATTAATTTGTTCTCAAGTACTAGATGAATACTTACTTACACTATATGTAATATTAAAAAAAATCATTTTTATGAACAGTAAATATCCCAGGAAATGTGAATAAAACAAAAAACATAAGAGAAGTAAACTTAATAAGAGCAATACTGTATAACTTAGAGTACCTTTTTGGATGACATGCAATTGCATAATTTGATAAAGGTGTGGGAGGAAATAGGAGGAGCTAAATCTTGGAAGGAGAATCCCCTGCCATAAAAACTTCTGGTAACTCTATTTCCGTGGTTTCTTCTTTTCTTTGTCTTTTTGGATCTGGTAAATCTTTCTCTTTGTTTTTGTCTCTTTTCTCTTTCACTAAAAACTTGTCCAATGTTTGTTGCTTTTGCCTGCGTTGTAAAATTTTTCTAAAATGAGACATGACATTATCATTGAAACAGATTGTAGCTCTATTTGCAATAATGAGAAGAAGAGAAGTGCAGAACGAATGTTTACAGCACAGCAGTTGGTGCAAGACTGTTTGTTCACTAACAACCGGTCTTGCAGCCACGCGTCGTTGTTGTTCATGAACCGAAATTTTGTTCGAATACAGAGGCAGTTGACTCTCCAAATTTCTGCTCAAATGCCGAATTGTTCGAACTTCGAGACGTTCGAGAACCGAGGTTTGACAGTAATAAAATTTCAAGCATGTTGAATAACAGAATAAATTATCAAATTTGTCACAAATCATGATTTGTTTTCTCTACACTGGTGTAAAATATCATCTCTGAAGCATAAAAGAATTGATATGAACTGTGCAAGCTACCACTGGTTGATAATGATATTCAGGGAAAGACTCTGATGTTGGACTTTGTAGTAAATGGATCAATTTGCAACCTAAAAATTCTGATACCTCAAAAAAAAAAACCTTGAAGATGATAATGTCCCTCACCACACAACAGTCATAAAAGAATTGGCTGGACAATTTGGATGAACAGAAGTTCACCAAAGCTGAATTAAACATTTCATCCTTTCCTGAAGGGATTCAATTTTGCTATTGATGCACAGTTTTCCAATGTTTGTTAATCAATGTAGCTGCTTTATAATAATGAAAATCCTTTTCCCTGTACATATTTTGAATACACCCCACACAAATACATAATAGCACTAATTATGCAGTTGGCAGCCATATATATGATCTACACTGTTGAACTAAATAAATCGTACCAGCCATACTCACATTTAAGGGAATGAAGAAACACTCGCAGCTCTTGATGAAGTTCTTCACATTTTCCTGGTCAGATTTTTGTCATTTCCAAACATATCTTCTCCATTTCATTCCTTTAGTGGCTTCAGATTATTATCTTTTCATTAATTTATAAAATCAGCTAAATGAACCACACTACACAAATTTTTAATACCAAAACAGATGGAATATTAACATTTATTCAGTCGAAAACTTTTAGAGTTAGTGTAATAAACTTTTGTGTTGCATAAACTGATTCATCACAATTTTTTGTTAGCAATCATGTGGAAAAAGTCATACATCAAGTAATGCCATAATATATATAGCTGTAACCTTCCCTGTTGCTCTGAAACAGAGAACAAAGCATAGAAAACAGTCACAGCTAATATAGAGCAAGCAAGTGAAGGAGCCACTCTGACTAATGTGAAGCACCATGGTGTGTAAAGGGAGACACGTGTGGTCAAGCCAAAAACAACAAACAAATCTGCTAATTTTGAAATTGAAGCAAAAGGCAAAATCTACAATTTCTAGCATCTAAGCAAATGAGACTTCTTTTCAATGTGGAAAATGCAGTAATAGCAATAAGTAAAATAATTTAAAAATGTGAGCGAGAGAAATGTGATGAGGAATGGATGTGTAGTATATACATAAGTAAAATTCACTCATTAATATGTGTCTAATTAAAAATAATTGAGTTTTGAATTTAATGTCTTTGGCAGCCATACCCTTGTCCCAAAGATGTTGGTTGGTGCCTTCTGGGCATTTTGTCACGTGTTCAATGATGTCTCTATTCCAGGAGGCTAGGGAAATCATTAGCAGAGACAATTTTCTCTAAGATAGTGGAGTGCATATGTCATTCATAAATGTTGAACACCCAAAACTTGAATTGGGAAGTGAAATGCAAAGTAGGCCTATCAAAATTATAACAGCAGTGGCTCAATTACAAGGTAGGGATGTAAAAGTGAAACAGAAGTGAAAAGCACCATGTTTGGTACTCCTGGCTGCACAAAGTCCAAGATCGCAGAATTTCTATCCCCGCCCACCCCTCTCCCTCCACCTCTGAGTAGCTACAGAAACGTTAGGTTAGGGTAATTTAGGTTAGGTTGAGGAAAGCGAAAAAATTTTGCAATGAATTCTTTGAAAAATTTGTAAAAAAAAACTTCCGGAGGGAAATAAGCTTTCGGGTATTCACAGCATGTTTATACCATTCAAATAGACAGTTGTAGCTCTAAAAATATTGAAATTTACCCATACCCCCTTCCCCTCCCCCTCCATGGAAATTTTTTTTAAATTTCAATATCTCAAATATTATACATAGAGACAAATGCTTTTTCTTGTTCGATTTATAATTAAAATGTCTACGATAACAAAGAAAGGTTTTCTGTTTTTGCTAAAAAAAAGAAAAATTTACAACTATTTGAAAATTAAAAATATGGTAATTTTTTTATGGACAATAAAAAAATTTGCAATCAACTTTTCAAAAAAAAACTGTCCCTTGCATTTATTGTACTTACCTTGCTCTTTACGATGCAAAAAACATCTTCTCAATAGATTCAAAACTGTAGGAAAAATTGCCTGTCAAAGTCTATGAAGAACCATATTTTGAGAAAATGACAGTCAAAGTTACCAGACACCATTGCGCAGAGTACACATTATTTCCTTTAGATGATTTCATATTTTTTTCATCAGAACTTACAAACTAATACACTACAAATAAGTCTAAAACATTTCAGATAAGTCTTCCATAGTTTTAATAAGTCACTACCTCTAATAAGTCACTAATACTTGCTGCAAACTGCAGAGGGACCCGAACGGTTTTTCCCAATGAAACAATCAAAAATTAAAAAAAATTCTTCCGTAGTGAAATAAGCTCTGAGGAATTCACAGCATGTTTATAACATTCGAATCAACATTCATAGCCCATGAAGTTTCAAGAAATTACCCACACCCCCTTCCCCCACCCAGAGGCAAATTTCTTAAAATTTCAATTTCTCAGCCAATATTGTACAAAGAGGCGATTAGTTTTTTGTTTGATTAACAATGAACATATCTAAATATGATCGAGACAGTTTTTTGATGTCGCTTCAGAATTTTTTTTTCCATAATTTAGAATTTTTAGAACTCAACTTTTATATTTTTTTGCAAAAAAAAAATTTCTGATCAAATTATCAAAAAACTACATCTGGTATTTATAGTACCCACTTTGATCTTTACGATGCAAAAAAAATTTCCTCCATAGGTGAAAATCTGTAGCTGGAATTGCCCCTCAAAGTTGAAATTGCATCTTTGGCAAGAGCGAACAGTTGCATTTGATATTCTAGGCATTTCAAAGGACAGACAAGCACAAAACCACTCACTAAGAAGGTCAAGAGACCACTAAACCTCTCTAATGAATAGACAGTTGTCTACAAACAAAGAAAAAACTTTTGGACCAACAAACCAGAGCTAAGCAGAGCCGCAGTTGGTCTGCGGGGGAAGGGGGCAATTTGGGGGTAATTATGGGGGTTTGGGTTGCCAACACGGGACACATGACGTTTCTACATGATAGAGAAAGGGTTTAGAAGCATTTTCAATCAATAATCTCATTTTCAGTTTTGGGCCTCAAAAAACCATTCGCTTCCCTTAAGTTAACACCAGCGGTCGTTGTCATAACATATTATAATGATTTAATGCAGATTAACTTTGGTATTCTGCTGTAGTATCCACTTACTAAGTACTTGTAGTGGTTATAATGCAGTGATTAATAATAACTGTATAACAAACAGATAGGTTAATAAACCTCAGTAGTACTATATAGTTCAAAAATTGGCACGAATGACAACTTGATGTAGCAACTCGGAGGTGGAGGGAGAGGGGTGGGCGGGGTAGAAATCCTGCGATGTTGGACTCTGTACCTAAAGGCTCACTACTCATGAAGGGTGCTCAGGGCTTTGGCACACAAATAAAGGCCTTTCAAGGGAAGATGTCCGTATCCAACTTTTCTCCTGTAGTAGAAAATTATTTGATTTGTATCAATAAAGCACTAGAGATGGATACACTTCAGTTTTTTAACGTACAAGTTAATAAAAATACACAAGAAGAAAATTGTTCAATTAGCTAATAAACTCGCACCTTTTGTGAACATGATTTATGAAAGCATTTCATTTCAGAAACTGAAGTGATTTAAAACCACTGTCTAGTCAGAAATCTGGAATTTGTCCAATCTTTTTCATTGCTTAATTCGGTAGAGCAATGCATAGGTAACATGCAATAAAAAATCTGGGCGCATCTGAAGCACATGAAGTCGGGTAAATGGGAGGGAGGGAGGGAGGGAGGGGGGGAGGAGGAGGGAGGAGGAGCAGCGGTTAAGGTCACACAGTGCGTCAGTGCTCATGTGCCATTTCATTTCAGTTAGTTTTGCTTACCGACTCTTTATTGCTAATGAGATATGTATTTATCATTCAGTTGTTCAAGAATTTTTATGATTTGACAGCGTCAAGTGCTCGGTACCTCCCAAGGACCTCCCTCCTGTTCTGTAGGCATAAATAAGACAGCTGACCAAAGAAGAGCTCAGTGTGACATGAATGCCGAAGCGATTACGGTGTCAAACGACGAGCTGAATTTGTCTGTCAAGCTCAGAAAAGCTTGTACTGCATCTGCTAAATTTAGTTAGGATTGAAGCACACCGCAGGTGCACCTAAGCTACGCGTTACTCCTGAGCCTCACGCGCGCCTCGCTTGGTACCTGGCTCCTGGTACCACTTGTGATACCGGTTTCTTCAAGGAACCACAAATTACTTCGTTAAAAGTTAGCCAAAGTCAAGCAAATATTTCCCCAAAGCTTCCCCAACATCAACCGCGCCAATTTCTAGAAGCAATATAGCTTGCAAATGAAAAGACTTGCTTCTCAGTAGTACTAAAATGCATTTACTGAACAATGCAAAAACAAATATTCAAGCTGTCTTATCTCAGAAAGTTGTTGTTGTAAAGCAATCATTTAGGTATCATGGCATGCGCACAGAGTAGGTGCATAAAGAGTCAGAGGATTATTTCAACATTCCTAATAGTTTCACAGTTACAATAAGAAATCTATGGAAAAATGAATGATTCTTCAAACTTTTTTTTTAAATTCCATAAAAACTTAACAATTGCAAATTTCACAAAAATCCTTTGACTCTTTATGCACCAACTTTTTACAGATCCAATGATACCTGAATCATTACTCTACAATAACAACTTTCTGAGAAAATACATCCTTGAAAATAACCCATTTTTACTTGAATTTATTCCCATTATTTCAGTAATTATGGCAAATATGGGAAAAAATGTGCAAGACAACCCCTATTTATTTTCAAAAATACATAGGTATGCCAGTTTCATAGATCTAGATCCCATTGCAAAACCGTGAGCGTTGGGTGTGTGAAAGGCAATTTGCTGATTTAACTGGCTCTAGTACTGAGACTGAGTGAACAGATTTAAGTGAAGAGATGAGATAGAAAAAACTTGGAATGCCAGTATTATTTACAAATTAAATTGTGCATGAAAATAATCATGAAAATAATTTACATATTTCACGACTTTAAAAATTCTCAAAATTAACTTTAAAAGAAAACTTTTCATTGATCATGAGTAACGCTTTTCTATTTAATTGTAGGAACCAAAATTGAGGTTAGTTCATGATATGCAATTCAAGTCCCACAACAAATGCATGATATACAAGAATCTTAAGCTTACTTTTATTATTTTACTACAATCACTAAAGAAAAATAAACAAACATAAGCTAACTAAAACATTTCTTACCACAACCACAGCATTTCAAAGAGAGGGAGGAACAAGGTATACTGTTTAGTGTGCAGTAAAGGGAATGGTAAATCTATGAACACAGATTTACCATTTCCTATGAGAATCCCATGTCAGATTTCCTCTGAAAGGAAACACAAAGTTGGAAATTAACTTTATTAACCATGACAAAAGTTGCAGAAGCAAATAGGTGGCACTGAAAAATAAGATAGCAAAGAGAAAATGGCCCACAAGAACAGAAAACACAATTACTATTTTTACAAAAAAAATTCTACAAAACCTCATGCTTGTGACCTGACATTTAACGCCTGAGAGAACTAATTCCAATAGATACAATAGTTGTACCTTCAATAAAATCCTGCAAAAAAAGAATGAAAAACCATACATCACCTGCACGTTTCATCTTGAACAGAATAACCCTCTACTCAAGAATAAATTCTCTTAAGCACATTAAATCAAAGAATACAGTTTCAATACATATTGTAAATTGTAGCAACTATTCAATGACTATTGATCATTTTGATATATTAGATGTTAGTTTGGGCCTCCCTGTCCACAATAAAGGTAATCCAAAGAGAGGAAGGTACCATTTTGTTGAGATAAGAGAATGCAGAATCTATGCACAAAGTGCACAGAAATAGTAAAATGAGAAAGAATCTCATGGAACAGTGGAATAGTAGTTGGTGCTGAAAAACAAGACAGCAGTAAACCAAAAAAAAGATGATCCTCAATATAACTAAAAATAATTCATTTCAATAAAAAGAATGGATAATTTTAAAGAGAGAACAATAATTGATTTTTGAATTTTTGTTGCTTGTATATTTGTAATTAGATCAAAATAAGGTAAATGTGAAGGAAAAGACAATTATAGATTTTCCAATTTTTGGTGCTGGAATATAGGTAATTAGATCAATATAAACAATTTTTCTGCTATGCACTTTCTGTCGCAAAGAAGTATTTAACAAGCTAAAGCGGCAACGTAATGTAACATAACTGAATTAATCTAACCTAACCTAATGAAACCTAACATATAACGTAATCTTACCTAAAGTAACTCAACGTTTTGATCATTCGAGTGCATTACAGCGGTCATAATGGAGAGTCCATTAGAATCTTCCTCTCATGTTGGAGAGTCTGTCTATTGGGGTCTTCCCCTCAAAATGATTCTTCTCACGCTTGAAAATAGAATTGCAATATAAAACCTACCGCTGTAACTCGTAAAATACTCATTTGCGATGGAAAGTGCATTGAAGAAAATTGGTATTTGTGAAGGACAGGACAATAATCAATTTTCAAATTTTTGCTACCTAAACATAGTTAATTAGATCTAAATAAACAACTTTTCTTCTATGCACTTTCAGGGGCAAATGAGTATTTAACGAGTCATGGCGGGATGTTAATTTTTGTCTTTGATGACAAATGCGCTCAAAAAAAAGCTACTAATTGATTTTTGAATTTTTGTTGCTTGAATTCCAGAAATAACATCAAAATAAACTACTTTCCTTCTCAACACCTTTTGCGGCAAATGAGTATTTTACGAGTTAAAGCGGCAGGTTTAGTTGTTGCGCGATTGAGCTGTTAGGAGTACGTTTGGGGGACTTCATAATTCATTATTTGCCAACCCCGCGGAGCCTGAACCCACTTCAAGGATCTTTTAGATAATAACACAATAGAAATTATCACCCAAAAATAACAAGTTATAGAGGTATGTTACCTTTCGTCTTAGATGGCAGGAATGCGCTCGATCCTTTGAGCACGTCGGAAGGGAGAGTTCATTGTAGTGTTGCCATCCAACGTGCTAGATGAATTACTTCCCGCTTCAAACACCAGAGTTGCGGTAACTAATTTACCGCTATAACTCGTTAAATACTCATTTACCCCCAAAAACACAGAGAAGAAAAATTGTTTCTTTTGATCTAATTAACTATGTTAAGGCAGCAAAAAGTGGAAAATTGATTATTGTCCTCTCCTTCACTTTACCCAAATAAAAAACTTATCTTCTATGCACTTTCTATTGTAAATGAGGATGTAACAAGTTTTAGCAGTGACCTAACATGACGTAACTGAACTAATCTAACCTAACATAACTCAACGTAACATAATGATCACTTGAGTGTATTGTGTATTACAGCCATCAGAACAAAGATTCTATTGGAGTTTTTCCCTTGACACAATTTTTTCCTCTTGAAAGACTAGAAGGTCAATTTTGAATTCAATGTCAATGATTTTCACAATTTTGTTGTAAGATCAAGGTAATTGGAGACATTTTAAGATGTTTTACACAAATGACATTATGCTTGCAAATGCTCAGTTTGCGAGATATAGCACTAATAACGTTCAGGTAAAAATAGCTTTGATGGCAGTTACGATAGGGCTCTTTAAGCGCTTTGCGGACGCAGACCATGCCAAGTTTTTTTTGCGGGAGAAATCGGCCTTGGTAGAGCTAGGTTAAGTTATTTTTTGTTTACTTAGGCGAGTTTTTATTCAACTAACCTTAGCTCACCTATCGTTATGTCAGAACCGCATTTCTGCTTATTTACGTGTCCGTTTGTTCAATTTTATAAATTACAATCCTATATCTTCAAAGTTAGATATCTCAAAAACTAAGCATTTGCAAGCACAATATCATTTGTGCAAAATGTTTCCAATGTACCATATTACCCATTTGTGGCAATGACATTATTGAAATTGTTAACAACGTTAAATTCAATATTGACCACTGATTTCACCGTTGTCAAGAATTTTAAAAATTTCATTGCCACATTCAAATAATAGGATACACTAAAAGACCTTTTACATGAATAACATTATGCTTGTAAATGCTTTGTTTTTGAAATATTCAACTTTGAAGTTATAGGAACGTTGTATATAAAATTGAACAATCGGACCCATAAATAAGATGAAATACGGTTTTCACTAACTATAGATGAAGTAAGGTTATACAAAGTTAGGTTAGTTAAATAAACTAACCTAAATAAACCTAAAATAATTTGCCATACCTAGGCCAATGTCTTCCACCTAGAAATTTTGCATGTTTTGCGTCTGCAAAACCACGGAAGAGCCATTTTGAGACTTTCGTTAATGCTATTCTTACCTACACGTTATTTTAACTGTTTCTAAAAAACTAAAAATTTGCAAGCACAATCAACAACCCTACCTAAACTTCTGGCTCATGCTATAGGATATGCACAGATTCCATTCAAATTACAACAGAATAAACAAAAAATATGAAATTTTGATTGCTAGATCTAAAGAAAATTTAATTTATGTCTTTAAGAAAACTAGCACTCCTAAAGAAAAATGTTTGGGTCAGCTGGAACTTTGATGGACCTTTCTCAAATTGAAATAGAAGAAGAATAAGAATATTTTTTCATCAGATCATCATTTTTGATTAACTGGAGTTCTCTTTTGGTGTATCTATGACTTCTATCTGTTATCTTGTTTTGAAAACTCTTTCCTTATATTACTGTTTTATGCACACGTGATCTTGTGACTGTGAGCAACTACACCTTGTGCATAAATTTTCCATTCCTGTGGCTCAATGCTTACAAGTGCCTTCCCCTTTTCTTTCTTTGGAACACCTTTTTGTAGTTAGGAAGAATTAAACTCGACACATTCCCCTCATACTAGGCCATTTGTGAACCAGTCAGAAAATTGCTCATTCATGTCCCAGTATAAATGAATGACACTTCTTCTAGGAAGTAACCTTTTTTAGGAATAACTTATCACACCAGGTGAAATGTTTGTAAAATTGTTTTTTCACATTTTCCAGGAAGGATGAAAGTGCATTTGAGCATCAAAGTTTATTTCCCGATTCTGCTACTTACAACCTTACCAAACCATTCACTTATTTAAACCGCAAAAACGCAGAGAACATGTCAATTATCTAATTTAATCTTGATAGATGTAAAACAGTATTAACTGAACACTTAGCTATCAAACGATGTGGGAGCAAAAAATGTAGACTTTTCATTATTAAATTCATCATAGTCGCACAGCCATGAGGGCCACGGCCCGGTTCGTCGCCGTTTTAAGCAAAAGAATTAAAAGATTGCCACTAATTAATGTCTATAGTACTTGAAATAGTACATTTACGCAGTCATGATTTGAATTTTGATTCCTGTGGTGGGCATCCTGTGAATGAATACAATGTAAATGACGAGCCCTTGTACTACAGCAACAGCTGACCTAACCGTTGCACGCGCATTCAGTTCGCAACTTCTTACTTACTTTGGTTACTTTGGTCCAATTAGGCACATCACCAGTCACAGGTAAGAGTGCCAGATGTTAC
>JACJUY010012627.1:6448-21779 GCA_014220935.1 Platorchestia sp. MABIK | reverse complement strand
CGTGCGCAATGATGGACGACTCCTGCGTGTGCTCCACCACCACGGGCACCAGCAGCTCGTCCAGACCTCGGTAGTGGCGCTCAGCCGGGAACGGGCACTGAAAAACAACATGTTTGAGTAATGTGGAGAGTAGAAAGTGGAATGGAAAATTCGAAAAGCGCATAATCGAATACGATGTATGATGAAAAAGTTTGATTTATTTTTATGAGAATTTACGAATCCACTCGCTCTTGCACTTCAGCCCCGCACTGGCGACACTCCATTAAAGTAAAAATTAAACTTGTAAGGCTGATAGAAACCATGATCAATTAAAACATTATAAAATAAAAGCTTTCTGAATATCACGTATAATTAAATTTTTATATATATTTAATATTTAAACGAAAGAAAAAACATTTAAACTGTGCATAAACAATTAGTTCCATGTTTTAAAAACATTTTTTAACAGAACAAAATTATATTACCTGCTTTTTAAATTTTGTCCGCTTGACAACTAAGATATTTATTCGAAAATGAAAACTTCCAACCAAAATTTTCATTGTAAGTCTTAGACTTCTAATTTCAAAACTTAGATCTTTATTTTGACACTAAGATACTTATTTCAAAATTATAATTGTTGCTTTAAACTCAGATTTATATTTTAGAGCTAAGATTTCTTCAAAAATTGAGATTCTTTTTCAACTATAATACATAATTTAAAACTAAGATTTAGCACCTGGCAACCAATTGCCAAATGCTACAGTTGTATTTTGAAAAAAGCTTGAAATCAAAAATTTTTTGCAATAAAACAGCCAATACTGTTGCCACGTTTACAGAAGAACTTGGTTTTCATCCGTACCGATACAACGGCGTAAATTGTTTACTAGGCTCAGAACTAAAGGAAAATTTTTAGCAGAAATGGCCAGACGGCGAGGGGTGCTAACCTTCAAGTCGGAGTGCGGGGAGGATGAACGCAGGTTGAAGAAGCGTGAACGTCCGAGGTCGGTTGCACCTGCTGCATACAACATGGTGTTAGAAGGGAAATATGAGCAGAAGGGCGTCAGATATAACACATGGGGTGTTTACCAAAATGCGATGTTGCGTAAACCAATAAAAACTAGATTGAGGACACAGGGTAAACGATCGATAACATCAGTCATTAGTAATACGAAAATCAGGTACATCAAAAAACAAGAACATTGAGGCCGCCTCATTCATGCGCACAAATACAAGCTGGTTAGAACATACGGTTATGAATGCGACGAAGCGTTTTATCATCCACTCAACACACGAAGCGGTTGCAGGAATGCCAGCTTTGCTTACCAGTAACTGCAGGTGGAAGGGCGGTTGCCGCTTTGCTGCTCGAAGTACCTAAAAAATAAGCCAACAAAAAAAGCCATGAAAAAGCCAGGCAGACAAGGCAATCCACTCAAAAACAATCACAAATGAAAGCGACTGTCATCATGACGCACTACATCACATAGTAATTTCTTGCAGGACAAACACAGGCAGAAAATAAACCCACCGTCTAATAAATTGTGTAACGAAGCCAAGGTACTATAAATGCATCAAGTTCACAAGCACAATAAGCATTCGTAGCAAAGCAAATGAATTTTTACAAGCGCACAGTTTAGAATCAGCAACAATGCAATGATGTTTGCAAGTATAAATACTAGACTAGGTCCCTAATGAATAAACTTAAAATGAAATCGAGTGCAGTAGATGAATCTGCCTTCAGGTTGAGTACCTATCAAGTTGGCACAAATGTCGAAAACGATGTGACGATTCAACAACCGTAGTAATAGCTAGGGCTTGTTCATTGGGTCATAGAGTTATCCAATCAGTAAAAACAAAAACCTTAAATAGGTATTAAATTAATTGTAACTTCACTTGTGCGGGAGTCGAGCGCATAATACACACGACATCCCGACGCGAGGCCGGGAAAACGAAAAAGAGACACTTTACCTCATAATAGATATTCATGTTTTGCAGAGAAGGCTTTACTCTGTTTGCAGAGGCTAGGCAGAATCTCTATGAGTTGACTTCAGGTCCCGCGCACGCAGCTCAAGCTAACGACCTAATCTCAAGCTAAGGACCTCATCTCAAGAGCTCAAGAAAATTGGACATAGAGATTCATTGTAGAGGTAATAGATCAAGCAAGCGTAGATAGTTGAGGAGAGTGTAACCATGAGAAATGCCGACTTATCTTAGTAAGCTTGATCTGAACTAAAACACTTTTTAGCTTCTTCAATAATTGTATTTGTAACAGTAATAGATTAACCTAGCAAAATGTTTAACCATTTCGCTCTCTGCGTATCAAATATGATACGATTAAATAAAACAAGTGTGAACAAACTCTACATCATTGTAACATCGACCGAGCAATGTTTAACACGTACAGCATTTTTGCTTAAATTTTTGACTACCACCATATGTGTACTATTTCATGCCTCATGATTCATTACTATTTTCCCCAAAGAAGTTCAACTCTATCAAAATTAATGCAAGAGAGAAAGAATCAATAAAAGTGTATAAATCAAGCGCAAGATTAGAAGCAAAGAAGAACTCACCGACTCGAGGAGACTGCTGCGGTGACACCTGCATGGTCTCCGACGCCTCCCTGGGGAGCAGGAGGCACCTCAGAGACACGAATGCTACCACCGGTTGAGCCAAAGTCGACCGGTTAACATTACCGCGCGTTAAACTAAAGTTCAGTATTCAACTCAAAGATAAATTGAGCAATCAATACTTGAAACTTCAGACATTAATTCAAATATTCATTTTATTAAATTCAAACACCCTGTACTTGCCTTCATTTAGTTTTGACGAGGTATTCATGCAAATTGAGCCTGTGACCATCTATAGGTCAGTCGCATTGTGAATATTACGGGGCGACCAAAGGTGCGTCACGAGGCAGTCAATGTGTCAGTAGTGCTTACTGACTGCTATGTTTTCTACACTGCGAGGGAGTGTTTTAAGACTGCACAGAGGCTTACTTGTATTTAAAAAAATACTTCTGGAACGAAGAGTTTCCAAGAATACTTCCGCACAGGGATTTGGAAGTTAACACTAGGAAGCTTGTTGAACCACAGATAGCACACATTTTCAACATATTAAAAATGCTTATTTGTACATTTTTACTAACCCAATACTTGAAAAAAATTCCTTTGAATCAGCGAAATTTTTAAAATGCAGATAGCGTTTTGCCAGCGATTGCAATAAGAAATAACAATGTAAAAAATTGTCAGGTTTATCACGCGCTACGGAAAACATCAAAGTTCTAACTCAACATTTAATATCGCTGAAATTAAGTGAACACTAGCAACTTTCTTTCTGATCATCTCAGGGAAAAGCTGAATGAGAAGAGGACTCACAGGGAAAAATGTCTATTCTTCTACGTTAATGGCTTATTTTGGAATCACATCCTTAAATGCTCATTCATGCAATTGCAACGATGTGCTGCGGAAAGCTAGCTACAAAGAAGTCGGTAGCACACAGCGGGCGCGAATATCAAATCTTTCGAGTATCACATACGGTGCCACAAGCCTCTCAGAAAATGATATTGCTGAGTAAATGCATTTTGACCTAGCTTAGAGAACCTAGGTAAGCGCACATTTCATGCGATGTTTAAGCTGCCTGTTCTCGTATAAGCGTTTCATTCGCCGAGGAAAGCGAAGTAAACAAAAGCTCACAAGTTTATCATTACTCCTATCTTCTAGTAAATAAATTCACCCAATCTAAGAAACCCAGAGCCTGCAGTAAGTATTCTATACTGTACAGGAAATGAGCTCTTCAAACATTTTATTTCATACGAATACCGTTAGTACTCTCTCAGAAACAGCAAAACTTGAGGAATTGATTTTGGTCTGATTTCTACGAAAGAAGGCCTATGAAAATGGAAAGCTTATTGATAAATTTGTCATCGTACTCAAGCTTTTTTGGCAACCGTCCGCACTCTGGTATGGAGTGAAAGGACAGCACAAAAACTGACAGGGAAATAATGAATTTTATCCGAGAGACCTGAGTAGTCGCGAGAGACCAACTCAATAGCTGTTAGCAGCTCCATCAGCCTTGATGTACTTCGAAGCATAACTGAACAAGCATCGAATGTGGCAAGAAATCTGTTGAGATTGAGCCACACGTAGCCACTTCCGTAAAACTAAAATAAACTGCTAAACATAAATATACGTTGTCCTATGGACAAGAGTAATGGCAGGTTTACTATTGTACGATTCTTACTTGGCCACATCGACTGGTGTATCATCAGCAAGACCAGCAGTTTGATCTGCGCCGTCTTTATTGACACCATCTCCGGGTTCATCCTGCGCACGCATTTCGGAACCTTTTGGAGTATCTGTAGTATCATTGAAAGATCCACCTGAGCTTCCACCCATGGAAGTTAGATTCTCAGACGCAGAAATTGTCCCATGATCGCTTGGTTCCGAAGTTTTCCCAAAGTCTGACGAACAATCTTCGTGGGAATTTTTCCGGCTTATTTTTACCGAACCACACCCTTGTTCTGAATATGACTCCCACGCCAAGGTGAAAACTTCATATAACGCCTGCTTACGTGCCTTGCTTTTCTCTAGTTTTGCATCAATGGCAGCGATGTTTTCTTGTATGAAAGCCGGATAGTTGTGGCGCCAAGTTTCCTTTTCAGAAAAGTTTTCAGCTGTTCCAGAATCCGTGGGCTTGCTGGGTTGTTTGCTCTTCGTCAGGAGTGAGGCATCACACGCCTGTTTCTCTCCGTCGGTTGAGAATTGATCTGAAGACGCGTGACAGGCGGTGAGACGTTTCACCCCAGTATCGTTTTTATTGTCAGCACTCGCAACACTTCGGCTACAAACCTCGTTACTTTCGAAAGAATTCTCTTCTTTTTTTCCATCGTTCTGCAAGTCAAAAAGCAACGATAAAATTAGTGTTAACATCAAGTTATGGTATGATGCTAGGGATTCGAATGAAAGCTTACCTTTTCAATTTCCTCTCTTTTAACCAAACAGTGAAAAGCGAACACTGTAACAGATAGCTCAATCACGTTAAAGCAGAAAATGCTGCGCACTCAAGTCATTACACAACAGTATATAAAAAGGTAAGCTTCACCACCCTTCACAACGATAGTGGACATCCTTTCTAAACATCGCTCAAATCTCCCCCACATGTGCCACAAAGGTCTTCAACAACTCACCCAGGTATTAAACGTTGTCAGGGCTTCCACGATGATCTTGTGCAGGAGAACAATCTTGTCCTGTACGCAAAACAGGGTTGATTCTGGCACAGTCCCACTGCTGGAAATATCGTCTCTGATGAAACCACCCCCAGTGCTCGAGGGACGTATTGAGAGCTCACACTTGAGGGCAGTGTTGTCAGACGACAGCTGCTCACTAGCTGCTGTGTTAGCCGATGATGAGCACAGATTACTTGCAACATTGGGGGACGCCGCAACAGCTACAGGCACAGATGATATCTGAGTGGATGGAATCGTTGCACTGCCGAGAGAGCCTATAGAAACATCTGATTTGTTCAGCGAAAACGAATCGCAGCTTTCTTCACAAACAAACGAAAAAATGGTCCCTTGCTCAAGAGAAGTTATTTCTGTATGATGCTCAATGATATTTCCTGATGAAGGCTCTACTAGATTTACACCACATTCATTTTCAAGGCTTTTAGTTACATTTTCAATGTGAGCTTTCGCTATGATGGAACACTCTGTCTCTCGAGGAGAAGAGCTATCTATAGGACCACAAGGGATACAAGAGCTGTTGGCAGAGACAAGGTCGTCAATTGGAGGATCTTCTCTCGTATTCTGCATTTCACACCCGTTACTGTTCGTCAAGTCCTCGGTAGCGTTACCAGTCACCAAGCTCTCCATTTTGTGAGATGTCAGTTGGAGCTGTAAAATTAGAAGAGTATCAGAATACTTCTGAAGCACCAATAAGCTTTTGCCGAATCATAACGCATTGTATTCTTAGAGTGTGATATAACCTCTAAGGCAATAGGTTCCACGAAATTTTAACGCAGTTTTCTGACAGTGAACTCCGCACCAGACTTTAGGTGAAGTTACAACTTAATCGTTTTCATTCACTCATCTCTGGGTTTCTAGCTAAAACTCACGAGCAGTCCAACAAGTGTGATGGAGAAGAAGCTTTAGAGCCACAAGCGAACTCCAGGAGAAGTAGAACGTGTAAATAGAAGTGATACCAGAAGTTTTGATCAGTTAAAAAAGTATTAGGTGTGATTGATTTTCAGAAACGAATGTTCATAATTTATTACTTTTAATCGCACTGAATTTGTTTTCCTTTTTGAAACTTCATGCTTGATATTTCCCGTTTTTTCTACAGTTAATGTGTCACTAAAACTGTGATAGTATAATTTTACTCATTAAAGGCAGTAAAAGCAATACTTTACACGTTGACTTCGTATTAGGACACATGTGTCCCACTAAGTAAATTTCTCTCATAAGAACCAGTATAAATGAACAGCATTACAAATATTTAAATCCCATTTTCTTTGAATAAATCTTAGTTACGAGGAAAAGTACCATAAGGTTATTCCATTTTCCACACTTCTTAAAGCAGATAGAAATGTATTTGAGCATTAAAGTCTGTTCTTAAACTCTGCAACCTAACTTAACCAACCGTAGCAACCGCGCAAAAATTGTCAACGTGTTAAAAAATACTACATACAATGGACAGGTTGAGATACATCTACTTGTGGGCCCAACTAGGTCCAGTGATTTCCAGGGTGTCCTAAGGAAACTTTATTCTAATTCACAATGAAGTTTATTCCAGAACACTCGCTTAAATATACACTAAAATAATACACCAGTTTTTTAATTATGAGTGGATCAAAACATATCCATTTAATATAAAATAATTAGGTAATGATGAAAGAGAGAATTGCCTACTAAAATAGATTAGGGGTTAATTCTATGTCAGAGCAATAGGCTTATCAGTTTTGATCATCGTATAGAGAAGATATAGTTTTCTTTTTTCTTTTGCTAGCGTCCTCAATAACCGATGGGAAATGACGTAAATGAGTTTCATTACATTTTCTGTAATAATTTATCTCACGGATGTTAGAATGTATCGAGTTTCAAATTTTAATTATAATGAAGTAATGAGATGGGATTTTGTTACGGTAAGAAGGGCTGAATTTACTCCGATTTCTAGTTAAATGGTCATGATGACCAGTTTGAGAGGCCACTTTTGCTAAGATCTTCATCGCTCACACGATTCAAGGTTTTTTAATTGAACAAATTTCCAATGAGCCGCATTATTAGGGCGCGGGCCAGAATTTAAAAGCAGCTTGAAGCCAAGAAAGATCGCCGCGCACCCAAAAATGTAACGAAAAAATTTAGGAAATAAAAGATCAGTCCTTTAAATAAAACGTCGTGCACTAGTGAGAAGCGATGAGGAAATGGACAAATGAGCAAGCTGATTGAAAATTGCGATACAAGAAGCGACGAGCTTAAAAACGAATATTGAACTATAGATGGCTACCAGGAAAATTAGGATAGACTGAGGTGTTTCTGCTGCTCTTGGTTTGTGTACTATATATAAGTTCTTCTAAACTTTATTAAGAGCTGTTGACCACAGGAAGAAGGCGAAACATAAGAGAAGGTATACGCGCGTGAACAAAATTGAAGGCAACGAGACGACCAGCCAATTCATGCACTCAGAAGCCCAGCAGGATGCTGCAGCAGAGCAGACCGTACACACAAAATAACCTGAATGTTCTCGATGAGAGCCTTGAAGCGGACGCGGTGCCACGCGACGACGTGGCGCAGGCCCGCGTCCTGAGCAGCAGGGATGTTCGACTGCATCTTCTCGAATGCAGAGTAGCCCTGAGCCGTGACTCCAAGTTAGCTTTTCTTCATTTGTTGAATTCGTTTACACAGGTTGATACATTGCATGAATCACAGTAAACTAAGTGACAAAATGCGAAATAAAAATTCGTTAAAAAAAAAAACTCCTGCGGGTGCACGATTCATCAGCAGTTAGGATTGGAAACCGAAGAACGCGAGTAAAATCTAATTCAAATCTTTTCCATGGGAATAGGTTAGCATTCAACTAGTGATTTCAGCAGAGAAATATCAGTTCTTCGAAAAAATCAGTGGACAAATTTTATTGACAACGGGTTGACAACGAACAAAGTTTTGTCAAATACTTACAAAAAGTGATATTTTGCTACTATAATTTTTCCACTGTAACAGATTTGGTTGTGCTTAAACCCTCCCCAACCAGAACAAAGGGTAGTGTTGACAAAAAGCTGTCAACACAGTTACCTTACTTCTTCGATTTATGATAATTCACGATTTTTGGAACTTTTTGACTTGACAAGAAAGTTTATACCTGAAATTGAATCCCTGATAAACAATTTTAAAGCAAATATAAGGAGTTCCTTTAATCATAAGCCGATACCTATCTTGACCTTTAAGCATCTGGGCCTAACCCAGGTGTTCATCACAGCCTACTAAAAATTCACAACACTAAATTCGTTCCGCGTTCTGACTTAAACCATTAGATTAGATGAGTTAGTTTAAGCCTCTTTAACTACAACAAAGGCGTTCCAAAGAGAATGGAGGAAGGCACCATTTAAATAGAGTCAAGGGAACGGGAAATCTATGTACAAGATGAGTTCTTAATCAAGATCTCTGGCACATAGAAACAGTAAGTTAAGGAGGAAATTTATGAAATAAGGCAAAAGTTGAAGAAGAAAGTAACGGGCGCTGAAAAACAGTCCAATAGCGGAGCGAAAAAAAGATTAGCCTCACAAAACAAAAATAAATAACTATTCGATCACAACGAAAGGAAGACGTACCTAATTTTCAGCTCGGGACAACGTTTTTCCCACTGGGTGGGCGTTAGCTCCCACAGATGCTCTAGTTTTATCTACCTGAGGGAGCCCCTTACTACAGAGACTACAGAGTCCAAGATACATATAATTTGGACTCTGACGTATAGACCAAAAATAATTAAATAGTTAACCAAATGTGATAATCAGTAATGGAACAAATCCATATTTAGCATTATTGTTTCGATATAATTCTGGGAAAAATAGTGGTTCCCAACATGTATTTCATAATTCGTAATGTTTCCAAGTATAATAAAATAGTCGCATTCTTCCCTCTTATAGACTCAAGAACTGTTAGTGCCAAAATTATTTGGATCAACCCCCCCTAACGTTCAACGCTTTTCCTTCTTTTTTAAATTTCACTGCTTGTGTAATCCAAACTTTCTGAATTTTGTCGCATACATAAAAATAAATTTGAAACTCAATTTTCAAAGCGACAGATCTCACCGAACAAATCCAACAATTAGAACATCTTTTAAACAATGAATTTACAAAAACAGTCGTTTTTAGATCAAGGAAACATAATATCAAGTCATTAGAATTACTATTCAACTTCGAACGAACAATTTTCATACTTTTGAATAACATTTGAACACGTTCGCCCACGGATACAATTTCATTCCTTAATGTCTTCTGTTTCCAATCATTGAGAACTCTTCACAGTTATTACCAACATTATTTCCAAATGGAATCCAGTCAGGACTAATCAAAGGCAACAGCAAAACTGTTAATAAGGGAGGCATTGATGTGCACGCACTTAGATATAAAAGTGAAAATCATAAGAGCATTGAAGTGTTAGACATGACTAAGAGTGAAGTAAAAAACGTCGATGGTTGTACAGCTAACTTCACTATTAACTGGACAAATATCATCGGCGACTCCCAAATGGTAGCCCAGGACATACAGTAATAGCGCACAAATTTTGAACGCCGAGGAGAGCGACATCGAATGCACTGATGAATAAAAGCTTTAATTTACAAACGTAGTCACTTTCAACGGCAGGAGAACACAATTAGAAAATAATTCATAGTAAAATAGTTTGCTCAAACTTATACGTTGCACTTTCCATTCGCCTGCTTCATTTACTTCTATTGAATCAAAAACAGTTATTTCCTGATATTGAAAAAAAGAATTCGGTTTTCAATCAAAGCAACTTTAAGAAATATAGCGTGCATCAGCATTCGACAGCTGGGGGTAAAAATAGTTACAGATTAGAATACGAGCTAATTTCGAAGATAAAACAAATTTCCTCTACCCCAACTCTTGATGGAAGTCAATTGCAATGACAAAATACACAACTGACATACCGTTTTCTTGGTTGGGTGAAAGCTAAAAATAAAAAACGAAAGTAAAACATTAGTATGAGATGCGTATGCGTCGTAGCCGTGTGGTTAAAGAACCCGCCCTTCCGTGAAGGTGTCGAGGGTTTGAATCCCGGCGCTTTGTGGCGACTCTCTCCGTTGGGTATAGGGGAAAAACTCAAAGCACAATATCCCACTCTACCCAGGTATCTGAAATGGGTACCGGTATTGACCGGGGGAAACCGTCATGGCATCCTGGTGTTAGTTATAAGGCATTTGAAAAACCAATGTACAAGGTGATACGTATCAGGCTTGATTGGAAATAACGCATCCTTAGATGCCGATGTTTGTTGTGTACGGAGACGACAAATGAAGCAAGAAAACCATTTATTTAGCTAATGAATCAGTGAGATACAGAGCACGACTATATACCTCATCAGTAACGCGTTTGAGCTGCTCCACGGCCTCGAGCTTGGTGATGGGGGAGACGTACAGAGGCAGCGGTGTGGCTGGCAGCATCATGTTGCGGACCGGCACAACCTCCAGCCTGCCATACAAATGCACGCTCATCTCTAACTTCCATCCTTTGAGGCAGCTCAGCGAAAAATTTTCAAGCCACATGCGTGTATGTCTTCAGGTTTAGTGAAACTACCACACATGGAACTGGCATGTTTTTGAGTAATTCCTTACCGATACTGATACTAATTCATTTTGTGATAATGAGGACGATAAATTTCATTTTTACTATCACAGTATATTAGTGCGAGACTTTATCTCCTACAATAAGAGTGATCACCAGAGAGCAAAAAGAAGGAACCATTCAGTATGGAGTAAGAAATGGAGAATCTATTTGTAAGGTGTTCTCACACAGGATACCCAGCACATGGGAACAGAAAGCTGAGAAGGAAGAAGAAGATGAGGAAAGATAGGGACGAAGGCATGAAAATTGGAAAACGCTGAGGGCACGGAAGACAGAAATCCTGAAAACCTGTCAATGGTTGAGGTAATCTAACAGTATTTTCATCGCAGGTACCAGTACCCTTCACGTACGATACACAAATCTAACAATCTATTGCTCTCACATAAGATCTCGTACGCCCACACAAACTACAAGCTAAAAACCAATTAAGTTCATGATAAAGATTCAAGCGGTCGAAGAAAATGGAACGTGCTGAAAAAAAAGAAAGCAGTGAACCGAAAAAAGATGATCCGGGACAAAAAATCTATAAATTTCAAGAAAAGGACTGCCTAACCTTCAGCTAAGAACCTCCCATTTCCTCCCTGGGAATGCAAACTTTTTATGAACAATCATTACATCCCCCAGAGAGATGTTTAAGAGTGAGGTAATTCACAGAAGTTATCTCGGTTTCATTGCAGTTATCTTATAAGACAACGTATTTAAAAAAAATGATCTCAGCTATTGCACCTTTCAACAACTCACCCAGTGTAAATTACACGGCCTTATTCGCATATAATAGAATATGTGTGAATCTCCAGTAAACCTTAAGGTAAACCTACAAAATATTTGATATCAAGGACGGCTGTCTATTAGTGTATCTGCGACTTGTTACAGACTTTCAAGTTTGGTGTGTAATCAACAATATGCTGATAGGAAGTGAAACATAAATTAAGCAATGTATAATATACTCAAGCAGTAAACAAGCTTGAATCTTATAGAGTTAAATTGCTACAATCTCTCTTAACCATTGAATTCCGTCCCTCAAGCAAAAAATATTTTTCCCTTAGACGTAGATCTATGACCCTTCCCACACATATGGCATAACACTCACGAGACCACAACAAGTTTGCAGTTGTTGTAGAAGAACTGACGATGGTGAGGGCGGTGAAGAGCATGCGGACAGTCACTGTTGAACAGTCCACTGGAGCCTATCTTACTGCTGTCACTGACACGGCAGGACGAATCTTTAGCGTTGTCGGAATCACTACCATAGACGTCGCCTTTATACGAGCTAGAAGTAGAGGCAACGGGATTGGTCGGGCAATCCGGGTTTGGTTCCCCACTGGAAGCGCGAACGTGAAAACCAGGAGTCATCTCAGTTGAACCAAAGTTGGCAGCATCAACCTGGCGCTCAAGTGGAACTCTAGCTTCTTCTTGTGGAGGACAACCGGCACGCACCGATGTGTTCGTTTCTGGCTTGGCGCCAGCCTTGCCTGCCATGCCACCACCCGATACTGGTTGGCTCGTGTCGTCAGGAGCGCCAGGACCGACCATGTCGCTGTATCGCGTCTTCTCATAATTGTGTGGAGCAGCTGTCGCCACTCCTCCTCCGTAGAACCAAATTTCCAGGAACTTGGCCAGAGAGAAGGACCATGTAACGGGTGACATCAGAACAGGGGGTCCTAACTGTTGGAAAAGTGACAGTATTGGAATTATAATTCAAATCCACTACAAGATAATGCACAGTTTCTTGTTTGCTAGCATGCGTGCTTGTTCAATAGTTTACTTGTTTGCTTGCTTGCTTGCTTAGTTGGTCGGTCTGTCCGTCCCTACTCCCAATCCGTGAACTGAAAATTAGATTTTAAGTTTTTTCTGTCTCCCTAACCATAAAAAAGTGTTCTCAAGAGAGGAAAACACCATTTAGAAACGAATTTAAGGAACAGTGAATCTATGCATAAGGTGTGTCTCCTATGCAAAAGGTGTGTAATTCGCAAAGGTGCAATAGTTGTATTCCCGAAAATGATGGTCTGAAACAGAGCAAAAAAACTGTTCAATTTCAATACCAAACATATCAATAGCTTGGGAACTCACATCTTCCCACTAGGAACGGTAATTTGCACAAATACAAAGTAGTCTCCCTCCAAAAGGATTTTGCAAATGAAAATTCATCAACGAGAAGCCCTCAGACTTCGACATTATTGAAATATTTTTGAGACTTAGGTTGAAGCGCTATACCATTTACAAGTTGATTTGCTCCAAATGAATTTTAATTTGATCCTCGCGAAATTAGAATTGCTCCAAGTGAATTATAATTTGATCCTAGTGAAAATAGAATTGATCCAAGTGAATTTTGATTTGATCCTCGTGAAAATAGAATTGATCCAAGTGAATTTTGATTTGATCCTCGTGAAAATAAAATTGCTCTAAGTGAAATTTGATTTGTTCTTTTTCAATTTGCAATTGATCCAAATGATTTTTAGATTGCTATAGTTTTAATTTCAAAATTGCGGAAATTTTTTCAGCTTGCGTATTTAAAATATTTAAAACACTACAAATTGTTATAGATTGTAGAATTAAAAGGGCGATTTTTGAGAAATCTAATACGTACAATGAAAAGAAGAACCAATATAAAAGAGAACATTCTATTAATTGCAAACGTTTCGGAATCTATGATTCCATCATCAGTGCTGCAAAACTAGAAACGAAAAACGATAATGAACAAAATGCGGAAAACTATATTTAAGAAATTAATATCACTATACCTACATCGAAAAATAGTTATGCTTAACCATTAAAAATAAAAACACAATTTCTCCTAAACATTCGGAACCATAGGTACACATACACCTAAATTCTAGCAATCAAACCTACCCACAATAACATCTACACAAAGTCACAGAACTGCACACATACACACACACATTCATACACACTCATATTTACACAGTTGGGGCAATATTAAATTTCATCGCACTTTGATCATTATTTAGCTGTGGTCTATGGGTAAAAATGAACAATGATTCCAAAATTCTAAGGTCAAATTGCTCTACAGCTCCCCAAAGTGTGGAGAAATTGGAATTTTTGAAGGGGTGGTTTGAACTATGGCAATGATTTCTGATGGCTGACTGGGAGCAAGATGAGTATGGACGGCCAGTTCTATGGGAGATACCAGAGTGTTGGCTGTGATGAATAAATTGCTGGAGTGTGGCACTTCCAACATAGGACTGCAGGCAGCAATCACATTTATACAAGTAAACACAACCATTTCTCAGGCACTCTTCCAAAAGTTCTTTCCTATTGAAAAATGATCATTTAAAAACCATTTCTATAAAATGTTAAATATTTTTGTTATATATTGTTGTTGTAAAAATACTATATTTATATTAATTAATGGTAATTAATAATTAACCACTTTTTAAATAATTTTGTAGAAAGATTAATTAATTAGTTCTTTAATTAATCGATCATTAAAAGGCATATAAGCAAAGGGCTTTCAATAATGTGCAGGGTATTGGGATCACATATTCAACCGGTAACCTACTGACGATCATCCAGTAGCTGTATTAACCAAGGGTTATTTCCTACCGGTGAACCCTCAGGGGGATACAGCTGTGGTATCTATGGGAATTAGCGCTCCTAGGGGGACAATGTGAGGGCCCGAGCTAAAGGTTAGGTAG
The DNA here is from genome assembly GCA_014220935.1 of Platorchestia sp. MABIK. Taxonomy (NCBI): domain Eukaryota; kingdom Metazoa; phylum Arthropoda; class Malacostraca; order Amphipoda; family Talitridae; genus Platorchestia; species Platorchestia sp. MABIK. The sequence continues at coordinate 7,290 of JACJUY010012627.1, read as the reverse complement.
GCTTTTTTTTTTGTTAAAATAGAATAGGTTTTTGTTTTGTTACGGACCACCTTTTTCGGTTCACTGCTGTCCTGTTTTTCAGCACCTACTACTTTCTTCTTCAACTTTGATCTTGTTTCATGAACTTCTTTCTCATCTTACTGTTTCTATGCCCTTTCTGAATAGATTCCGCATTCCCTCTACTCCTACTAAATGGTGCCTTCGTCCTTCCTCTCTTTGGATCGCATTTATTGTTGCCTCCCTACCCGGTTTTAGTTTTAGCCTCCCTACTCGGGAGGCTAAAACTAACGACTAATCTAATATAATCCTATCGACGATTATCCGGTAGATGACACCTTATCGAATAAACCATTATTATCATCATCATTAGTCCCTATCGGGATTGGAAAATATATTGATAGAAAGCGTTTTAGAATTCAAAAGAATAATAAATAGATAATTTATTAATAACTCGTGTACAAATGCATTTTGATGAAAAAGTACAGTAATATGATCAAAATAACAATCCTGCTGAAAAGTCATAACAAAGCAAGGCAAACGGAAAGGTAAGCATGCATTACAACGTTTGTACAAGTTTTGACAATTATTGTCGCATTAATATATTTCTATTAGGTCTTCTTGACACGTGGCGGCAGCGTAGTACTTCTCCACCCTGTTGGTAAAGTTGAGCAACATGCCGAGGTTGACAAGTCCAAGGGTTTCAACTGTGATGTTCTCCATCTCTCGCATCCTTTGCTCAGTAACTGGTAATGCTCCGCCAGGTGCTATCTCAAGAATTGCATGCATGGTAGGATGGTCAATCCCGTTCTGACGACATGCATCTATGAGCTCTCTGAACCACT
>JACJUY010012625.1:7158-21787 GCA_014220935.1 Platorchestia sp. MABIK | reverse complement strand
TCGAAACGTTCACTTTTATGAATTGTCTTTCTTTCATAAGAAATGGTTTTAAGAAGCGTGGCTTTAGTATTCCTTTTTATAGTTAAACTTTCCAAAGATTGGAACCTTAACATTTTTAGCTAATTTAAACCTCATGCTATAGTGTAGATGACCTCACGCTATAGTCCTAGCTAAAGGTAGACCTCATGTCATAGAGTGGCAGACCTCACTCTATAGCAGCACTCACAAGTCTTTATATTCCGCATCTTTTTCTTTCCTTTCCTTTTTCTCCCGACCTCATCGTTCTACACTCGCCAGTGCGACTAAACAAAAAAAGAATCACGCACCAAACCCGATCCCTAAAAAAAAACATCCAAAAAAGGAGCAGTCCCCCATCGAAAATTTTCTCCAGAGCCAACTTTTTTCCTGGATTTTTTTTTTTGTTGCCGCCTGCGCGTTTCTATTCGGAAGAGCGCCAGTTAAAAGTTTCCACTTAATTTGTGCCATTGAAGGGAGAAGTCGTGTGTTTTGTGTTGCTCCCTAATTTGAATAGATGGCCCATAGCCACCTACAGTTACTGTCTCCCAGAAATTAAATCTCCCTTTCTTTTATTTAGCGTCTAGAGATGACTTAAGACTCTCAGCGTTTGTGCTAAAACATTTATTTTTTAATGGAAATGCCCTCTGCGCTGGCAGAGGGACAGCTTCTGAGAATTGCATATTGAACTTTTCCACTGGAGTTTTAATTCGGCGGCGAAATTATGCGCTAAGTTGGTTTCTTATTTGACGCAGAGGAGCATCTTAGCCACGATAGAGGAAACAAGGTAGGGTCTAACTAGTCTTTTTTTCGTCAACCGTGTGGCTATGCTGACGTCATGGCAACGGACCAAAAGCAGCGCTCGTATTGCATCTGGCAACACTGCTAGCCCCAAATCTGGCACCGCTATTGGCCTAAAGATATGTCGCAATGGTGACGTCATAAAGTTTGTTTGGAATAAGGCCGTTCTATTGGCTAGCCGAACAAGAGGAGGTGTATTTTCCCCCACGTAAATGACTCTACCTTGTTTCCTCTACCGTGGTCTGAGCCAAGCCTCGCTTAAGAAGTGCGTACACGTCCAGGAAACAAACCTTGTTGGGTTCATAAATGCTCTGAAATTTATTCGCAGAAAGCGTACATCAGTTGCATGCTAACTGTCGTATCTTTCTCATCCACAAGGAAGAATTAAAAGAAAAAGACTCATTTCAAGGAAATCTCACTTTGAGGATAAAAAGGAAAACTAATGTTGCTAAGACTGTTTTAGTCACATTGATTTTCTTTTTTATCCTGTGCCAAGGAAGAATTTTCTTGTAAATTTAACAATTTCGGGTACATTTATGATGCGCTCACGAGGTGGTATTTTAACGGCATTCAATAATTTCTCCGACAAAACCAAGTGCGTGTATGTTCCTTCATCACACATTTAGATTCCGTTTGTCATATTTCATATCATAACATTGGGCAGTTGGAGCATGTTCATGTTAACGACTGATTCGAATATTAAGATTCGTTCTCAGAAAACACTTTCTTCAGAGTATAGATTTACTCCAAATTTACAGCTGGAACTTCCTTTTAAATGCATAGCTGGCTAAGTCCAAAACTGGGCTTCAAATGTTCTCTACTCAACTCCTAGACCTTTATTTCAATGACCTCATCTTATAGTTATGTTTTAGGGTTTTCACTACATTGCAAAAATTTTTAACTTCCAATCAAAAGTCCTTCCTTCATATCACACTTTTTGCGTACAACGAAAAAATACATTCGTAAATACAAGTTTTTCGCTGTCATACCACGAGCTCCATTTTTAAAGGGAAATGTTCTCGTTACAACCAAAAGTTCCATTTCCTCAACTACTTTTCGACCAAACATCTTAAATACATATTAGACAGCTTAGTTTTACCTCAGGTGGCAACTTTTTCAGGTTGGAAATAATTTCACTTTATAAGAGAACTTATTTTCATTTCACATGTAAGATATTTTCCATTGAAATTCCTACTTTTAAATCCGACAGCTTAGTTTCATTTCAGATGCCATTTATTTTTGATGGAAAACTTACTTTTAAATAAGACTGTGCTTATTTCGTTTCATACGTCCAATTTCTTTATCAGATGTCCCACTTTTAAATGAGGCAGCATGGTTCTATTTTAGACTTTCTTTTTTTCAGTAAAAGTCCCATTTCCACATCTGACTCAATTTTCTATCATTAGATGTTCGCTTTTCTTGTAACTTGCCTTGAGTTAGCGTAAGAAATGCTATTTTCTCACGAAATTATTTATACCATATGAGATGTATCCAGGAGATCACACACACGCAACAGTTATCGAGGTTTCATGTTTTCAAATCTTAAAATGAGTGTTTTGTGCAACAGCAATATTTACCTCTTGCAAATTACAGTCTACCATAATTCTGAAATTTGAAATCTTCTTAACAACGTTTGAGTTAGTAAAAATTTCTTCCTCAAAACTAAATGATTTTTCTGCATCCAACTGAGCAAATAAATGCTTCGTGTAAAACATTCCTGGATTTATGTTCATATTCTTTGCATATTTAAAAATGAAGCAGAAACACTGGATTAAGGTTGTCAATTTTGAGTCTACTGAGAAAATAAAATAAGGAAACATGGTAAGTAAAGCAGAAAAAGTCAGCATTCACTTCCATTTCAAGTATGAATTCACACGATATTTTGCTCAGTTTTTCATACAACGATGCCGCAATAAAAGCTACATCTCAAAAAGCAAACAAACGAAACTTTTTGCGAGAGAAACACACAGAGAAGAATTTTAGAGATATTAAAAACCTGGTTTTGACAGCCACGCAAAAAAGAGCGACATTTCAAAACGCGTCTCATTTTTCGACGATTAAAACGCTTGCGTTTTGGGACGCAAACAAAAGTGGCGTTCCATTCACGTCAGTGACACATCTTCGTCTCGTCGCCCGGGACTTTGACAACAAAGGAAATCGAGCTTCTGGAATAAAAAGTTCCTTCCAGCATGGCTGGGTGCGTCCAGGTCAAATCACTCGTCTGGAACTGGCAGCTGGAGCCTGAACTAAACGTCTATACAACGTTTAGGTCCTCCAACACTTTCCAGGATCTTTCAACACTTTCCAGGGCGCGTAGAAGCATCTCAGCTGCTGGAACGTTTTCATTTGTCGTAAAAAATGTTGTTTCCGAGAGTTGCTTTGCGTTTGTTTCATTTGTTAACTTTGTATCGTTTGTGTCGTTTGTATCGTCTGTTTCCTTTGTATCATTTGTGTCGTTTGTATCGTTTGTGTCGTTAGCGTCTAAATCGTTTGCGTCGTTAGCGTTTGTAACTGGAACGTAGTCATTTGTATAAAAGTCATTTGTCTGTTTCCGAGAAGCGTTTTGCGTTTGCATCGTTTGTATAGCGTTTGTATTTTGCTTTTGCAAGAGGTGTTTTGCGTTTGTATCGTTTGCGTTTTTATCGGTTGCGCTTGTATCGTTCGCATCGGTTGAGTTTGGATCGTTTACGAGAGGTTTTTTCGTTTTTTAAGCCTGCATCACTCCTCTGCGATGTAGACGATTGTTTTTCTTTCTGTTGAGTCAATGGACGCTTATGAGCTTTTTGTCTGCATTTAGTATTATGTTTTAAAACAGTATTTTTATTTCTTAGATGTGATTTTCTCTGAGATTGAAACCCATTCCCGGTCATGCAAAATAACTGTTAAGCTAATTCATAATTCACACTCTGTGATCATGGAATTCAGGTTACGTTTTTGCTGATTTTTACTTGCTGGTCTTGCACTTAAGAACAGATAATCTGTCGCGGTGCTAAACTCATGATCTCAAGGCTCAACCTTTACCCAAGATTTAATCTTAAATGTAGTCACGAGATTTATCCAAAAATAATGTAAATTTTGATCATTACATGTTGCAGTCCGTCGCGTGTAGATATTGAATCCTTCCAAATTTTCTTAATTAGATTAGGTTGCACAACACGGCAAAGCTTTAAAATGAAGGTTATAGCGAAGACAATAGATTTAAAATACATCTCTATTAAAAAATTAGAACGTTTCGATCATCTAGATCATCATCAGCTATAGTCTGAAATATAAGAATTGACAAATTAAGACCGGCAATAAAAACCATTCAGTAAGTGATATAATAATATGTACACAAATTAAAGAAATTACGTAATACCTATTTGCAATGGATTGGATGACTGCATGTCATTAAGGTTAGGTTTCAATTTGCTAATAAAGAGGGATTCAAGAATGCGTAAATTAAAACACGAACCTGCAGAACCTAATATTGAAAAATTTTCAATTGAGATAGTTGTTTTGCATTTTTCATCATGGATTCTAATAGCTGAATGGGAAGGCCTACTTAATGGAATACCAGTCCTAAACTTCTACCACTATGTTCAAATACCCTCGTAGATAGCAACCGAGATGTCGAACCGACATACACAGACCCACACAGTGGGCAACAGTACTTGTATACAACAGAGGAAAGTATTGAAATGGGTAGTCTATCTTTAAAATGAAAAAATTAACCTATTTTTAAATTATTAACCAAAATAATTGGAAGGTCAACACAGGGGAAGTATTTCACAACTAATGAGAGAAATTGTTCTTTTAACCTCTCAGACTGAACACCGAAGTTAGGAATGGTGACGAACAATTTCTTCTTATCTACAGTCAGCACAGTAGCAATGGCGGAATACTTTTTATCTAAAAATTGCTTGAAATATTTCTGAATAAAATATGAGGGATAATCATTTTTTACAAAAAACTGTTTTAAAAATTCAAACTCATTATGCAATAACGAATAACTTGAGCATATTTCATATGCCCTAAATAAAAGGGTGTTCGTATTGTTGATTTTAAATAAAAAAGAAAAAAAGAAGAATAACTTAAACCCAAACCAGTAAATGTGCTATTCCCATAAACAGAGGTACAAAAAGTGGAACCTGAGCGTTGGACAAGACAATCTAAAAAAGGTAATTTATTGTTAGCTTTAGTCTCCATGGTAAAAGTAATATTTCGGTGTTTACTATTAATATATTCAAGAAACAAAAGAGCGTGGCTTCTGTCTCGGAACAAAACAAAAGTATCATCAACGTATCTACGGTAAAAGATTGGCTTAAAATTATCTGGACATTCAGAAAGCCATATTCGTTCATGATGTGACATAAAAATATTCGCGAAAGTTGGACCCAAAGGCAGCCCCATACCCAATCCCTCGATTTGTTTGTAGTATTTGCCATTAAAAAGGAAAAATGAGAACCTAAACTAATAGATAGGTTCGTGTTTTAGTTTACGCATTCTTGAATCCCTCTTTATTAGCAAATTGAAACCTAACCTTAATGACATGCAGTCATCCTATCCATTGAAAATAGGTATTACGTAATTTCTTTAATTTGTGTACATGTTATTATATCACTTCCTGAGTGGTTTTTATTGCCGGTCATGATTTTTCATTTCTTATATTTCAGACTATAGCTGATGATGATCTAGATGATCGAAACGTACTTATTTTTTAATAGATATGTATTCTAAAACTATTGCCTTCGCTATAACCTTCATTTTAAAGCTTTGCGTGTTGTGCAACCTAATCTATTAACAAAATTTGGAATGATTCAATTTCTACAGGCGACGGACATTCCTAGCGGCACAACATGTAATGATCAAAATTTACATTATTTTTGGATAAATCTCGTGACTACATTTAAGATTGAATCTTGGGTAAAGGTTGAGCCTTGAGATCATGAGTTTAGCACCGCGACAGATTATCTGTTCTTCTGATTCTCCTTTAGCTGGTGGAGACCGCTCCCAGCTTTACCATTTGTGCAGCTAGGAACAAATATTTTGGTAAATTTGAGAGTCGCAATTCGTAAGATATATAATGAGATGAACTCATGATGCCCGTTGTAAATTGTCTTTATTTTGCATCTCTCCGAAGTACAGAAAATGGCGCGTGCGTTTCGCATCACGTGCGCTAAAAAAAAAAAGTATCTGAGTCACTTCCTATGAATCCATTGATGTATTTCGTAGGAACAAGATACCAGTTGTGTATTTCACAGTACAATTGTACAACAATAGTACCATAGTATTTGAGTCGCCAAGTGTAGATTGCTGACTCCTGTATATGTTGGTTATTGCAACGTACATTCGATAAAATCAGTGTTCACGATTTTTTTCAACAATATTTACTCTATTTTTTGGCGCAGGCTTTCGTTAATGAATAAAAATGGGTTAACTATTTGTCATTTCGCAACACTCACTCAAGATGCAAAAAGGCGGAAAAACAAGTAATGGCGGTAACACACCATTATATGTTTTTTGCACTCATCTTTTTTCAAAGAACTGCAACTCACCGACGTAGCGAACGTTCCGCATTAAATTTTAAAAAAAAGTGATCCCCCCACCCTCCCCCCACGTGCACACACACAACCCTCCCTCCCCCCTACATACTCGAGTCCCACTTTGAAACAAAAATGTTCTCGTTACAATCAGAAACCACATTTTCTCAACATCGTTTAAGGCAAACGTTCAATTTTCATATTAGACAGGAATAGACAGGAATATTGGCTGGATGCAGAACAAGAATATTGGCTAGATGCAGAACAGGAATATTGGCTAGATGCAGAGCAGGAATATTGGGTAGATGTAGAACAGGAATACTGGCTAAATGTGAAACAAGAATATTGCTAGATGTAGAACAGGAATATTGGCTAGATTTAGAACAGGAATATTGCTAGATGTAGAACTGAATAGTCACTGCAAGAAATCGGATATACTCGAATGATTGGTATCCGCTACCCTCACACTGCCAACGTTTAATATCCCAGTGAGGTAAATACTACATCAACTAAGCAGTCAGCTACGTATGAAGCTTATAACTATAATTGATAAATGAAAGAATTTTAATTACAAAAACACAAGGAAAAATAGGGAGTGCTGGAAAAGGTTGATGGTAATCTTAGAAGCTGCACAACGCAGGGCTCGCTTATTTAAGCGAGCACAACATCGACTAAGCACTCAGCTACTTAGGAAAACTGTAACGAAACTTGATAAGTGAATAGCGTATAATAATGAAAACACAAGGAAAATTATGCATTCGCGAAAAAGATTGTTGGTAATCCCAAGGGCTACACAAACAGAGCTCATTAATTTCTAGCAGCCCCTGAAAATCAATGCACAAAACTGCACAGTGAATAAATTTAATAACTTGAATCAATAACTGCTGCAATAAACTCTGAATATGTAAACAAATATTAACAAATACTGATTTGTTAATTTACGGAATTGAATGATTTGACTTTTAACCGCTGGTTTTTCTACAGTCTACAGCGAGTTAAAATATAAAACTATATTCAATTCAAACAAACTTCACTGGTAATTTTCATGGAAAACATTGATGCAACAATCTTGCTTCTCCCAAAATTCAAAGGGTAAAATATTTTTCTTCGCAAAAAATTACCACATGCATTGCTCTCTGTAATGAGGCACTCAACAAATCTATGTCAGTAAAAATCAGACAACTTGAAATCATTTGAATAGTATATCGCATCTATTCAAGCATTTTTTTTCAAACCCTTAATTTCTCCGAAGAAATGAAATATAAATCAACGTAGGATTGTGTCGGCAGAGTAAGTTAAATGTTCGTTTTAAAGTCCCTAGACTTTTCTCGTAATTTTCTGAGTGCTTCAGGTTTGTTAAGTAATTATCTTTCTTTATTCTTTCTTTAGTTATTTGATCATTGGCTCAATTTAGCGCTCATCGTATCCGATTTATAAAGAAGCTTTACTTCAAACTTAACTTAAAAGTTTTTCAGAAATTCAAGCGAACCTGTATCAAACTAAATAAAAATGTTAAAATCATTTTCGATCGATTAAAATACGGGATCATTTTCATTATGCGCTCAGAAAATCTTTATCTCCTGAGGAATATTTATTCACTTAATTCTTTACTGATTTTCAATTAAGACTTACAATGGGAAATAGAAATTACCCGAACCTAAAAGTGCGCTCCTTAAATGAAAGTAAGTTTGCCTTAATAATTTCAGTGGGAAATGGCAAATAAAGTTCAACGAGCTACGGTTGACGAGACAATTTTATATATTTTCCCTGGTTATTCATGCATCAAAAATATACATATTCCTCACTTAGCCTCAATACATCAACCTCAAAAATTAACCGTTTGGTTTAGCTTCTACGAATAAATCAAACAAATAAAGTTTTCTTTTTTTGCAGAATAATTCGTGGTGAACATAAACTGACCTTGGCTCAGTTGCAATGGCTTCATAATGTGATTCAAATAACGTTCATCAACTAACCAATTAATGAAATACTTTCTGCATGTCAAATTCATTATTTAACAGATTGAAGTGTTTGTAATAAAATTTTATGCTAGAATGAAGTATTCAATTTTTTCTGCGAGACCCAATAACTTGTCTCTATGCCTAAACCCTCACTGTAACGTTATCTTCTACTTTACTTTCCCGCGTATATGAAGTAGTATTTGTAGGAATGAAAATGAGTCCTTCATAAAATGTTCGTTGAAATAAGAGCTCTAGCCAGCGCTCGAGGAAAAGAACAGAAAAAGATTATTAGTGGAACAGATCAGAAAAAATTATGAAAAGGAGCAAACGAGAGAAGGTATGGCTCTCATACCGTAGGTTATATTTTAGTCAAATTACTAAATTTAACCTACAGTATGAGAGCTTTAGGTTAAATTTAGATCAAATGATTGCTAGCTAGAAACTCAATACCCATTCCTGATCAGACACAGCAGTACAATAAGAATGAATTTAATGGCAAGAGTTAACTACTTAACTATAATTTAATTAAGTTTAGCACAAGATGATGTAGAGCTGTTTGGTGCTCACTTCAAAACTGGTGATATGAATTTCAGGGCACTGATGGTGGTTCGCTTGTTGAAAAAGTGGGAATAATTTGATTATTCATACGAATAAAGTAGAAAAATTTTCATCGGTTGGTAAATCCCAGTGAATGTAACTGATCCTGAGTGGACTCTTACGAAATGAGTTTGTCTCCAACGTGTCATGTTACCTGGATGATATCGAGCGATATATCCAAGTAGATAAAATGATTATACGTTTCAATAGATCTTACTAGTCACAGTTATATACAATAAAAGATTCTATGATGTTTGAGATTACCTGGATGATATCGAACGAAAAATCCAATTAGATAAAATAGTCATGTCAATTGATTTTATTAGTTACAACTCAATGAAGTAAAACATTTAATGAGGTAAATGAAATTTGAAGCTAAATCGTGCTACAAAAAACTTATTCCAACACTAAAAAATCCCAAACAAAATATATCCGATGCTAGATCTCGTAAGACTAAATCGAGTCATCACCAAACAGCACTTGATAAAAAAAATTTGATGCTAAATACTACGGGATAAAGTCTTGGAAGAAGTTAAAAATTATTAATTGAACAAAATGAATTTAACGGTACACCTTAGTAATTAAAGATTACTTCGACTGCTCCCCTACCCAGAAATTAGGTGAGGGAGGACGGTATCAGCTCCCATACCCACCTACCCTCATCTTGTTACCACATACCCTCAGGTGAGGGGCAATGTGAGCGTCCAGGCTCTCATTAATAACAAATGGACTTTGCTGCTGACATTTAACTCCATTAAAATGATAAATTCGCACGCTAAACGCAAAAAAAATCTGATTGATCCACGGTGCGTCAGAAAAGCATACATTTCCTCAAGTCGCCTCGTATAAATATCCGAATAACAGTAGTAATAATTACTGTTTTAAATCCAGTAGTTCGAAAGTGTTTCTAGATGAAGGATAAAAACGACTCTGACATTAATAAAAATGTTACACGGGCTCTGGGCAAGGTGTGCACTCTAAAACATGGATGGGAGATGAAAACGCCAGTGAAGCTGGTAAAAAATAAACAAAAACTGGGCAAGGTGTGCACTCTAAAGCTCCCTCTCATTCTACTCGAACCAGAAGTGGAAGGATATTTGGATATTTAACACGTTAATTGCGGCGAGTTAAACTCAATTTCAACATTCAACTCAAATTAGAGTTAATTTTAGATGGCAATTTTGAAAATCACGAAAATTAAATAGATCGCGCTTCGTTAAACATTCATTAAGCATTTATCGGAATTGAGTTAGTGACTGCTGGGTGGTCAGCATCATTATGAAAATCCCCTTAGTGGCCACCGGTGGGTTACGTCACGCTTAAAGTGTTAAATGTTTTTACTGTTACTTGTTCACACCCGCCCACCCTCTTCTATCGCCCTCATTACCCCCTCAGCCACTTGCTAAGTGAGGGTCAAAGATAGCGGCTTGGGTTCTTTTGCCCTCAGTTTGGGTCGGAAGTTTGGACTCTCTAAGGCAGGGGTTCTCAAAGTGGGGTCTGCGGACCCCCTGGGGTCCGTCGCACTTTGACAGGGGGTCCGCAAAATTCAACGAATTTAACAATGCATATATATATATATATATTTTGTCTGAGGGGAACACATGTGAGGAGGTTCTCAGCTTATTTTCTGTAGTAAAAGTGGTCCTTGGGGGGGAAAAAATTTGAGAACCCCTGCTCTAAGGCATTGGTTCTTAACCTGGGTTCGGCTGAACCCTAGGGGTTAGGTGAGTTGAACCCCTGGGTTCGGCATGGTACAGTTTGTGCACTAATAAAGTTATATAGTAATACTTCCAACAGGTCTCTTCTTAGGGAATCGATAGTCATACTGTATGTTGTTATATACACATGTTCCGATTTTGAAGAAAGAAAAGCACATTTTACTTTTCCAGGTATAAAGGGTTCGATGAATGCATGTATGGAACTTGTAGGGTTCAGTACCTCATTCAAAACTTAATCGTCCTATACTCAAAGGTTTCACGAGGCGGGAAGTTGCCTTTGACAGAAGCCGGACTCGCGGTCAAGGTGATAGTTTGGGGGCGAAGGAATGGTTGAACTTCTGCTGCGATCAGGCAAGTTAGCCATTTCCTGCACCATTTTAAATTAGGAACGATAAGCTTTTCCTCTGAAAAGTGCTCTAATATGAAACATGAAGTATATGTAAATACTTCCATTGACAAAGTGAAATATCGGTAGGAAAGTGAAAGTTGCATTGCACAAAAATGGCATGGCGCACAAGTGTAGTAATTCAGTATTTTGTTTGTATTTCTCTAATTTGGTTCGTGCCATATCTGGAACGCTGTGCGTGAAAGGGTTAGCAAAAGAAAGTCTACGGAGCTATCACTGCAGAAAGTTTTGAAGCTTAGACTCCGTGATAGGCGCAAACACCGCTTTGCACACTAACATTTTTTTAGATTTAAATGTAGTGATTGGATTCCATCATTCTACACCATGAAATTTTTAAATTAAACATTTGTGATTGAATTTCATCATCTAACATTTTTTATTCAGATGATGCTACAGCTTTTTTACCCATCAATTAGGCGGATTAAAGCACGTTTTACTGTCAACGATCTGTATTTTTTAAACGAACGTGCAAGTACTTCAATTATTTGCACAAATCATCTTACTTTTATCTTACTAGTATCATCATCTTACTTTTGCCTTTTCAAGGTTCGTCTCCATAGATACTCGTCAGTTACTCACCAGGTGCGTAAGTATTTATAGAGCCAAGTTTCAATTAGATCAGACGGACTAAATCTGCACACTCTCATGCGCACGTTTTCATCAAGTCGCGTAAAATATTTTGTGCACGTTCTATCACCACATACGTAATTCCTCATCACCACATACCCAAATCACCACATACGTAATTCTTATCACCACATACCCAAATCACCACATACCCAAATCACCACATACGTAATTCCTTATCACCACATGCCCAAATCACCACATACATTATTCCTTATCACCACATACCCAAATCACCACATACGTAATTTCTTATCACCACATACCCAAATCACCACATACGTTATTCCTTATCACCACATACCCAAATCACCACATACGTAATTTCTTATCACCACATACCCAAATCACCACATACGTTATTTCTTATCACCACATACCCAAATCATCACATACCCAAATCACCCCACACTTGATTACTTCGTACCCAAATCACTTAACACTTAATCTCTTAATTAAATATATTGAGTTAATTAGGCAGACTCACCTGACCCCATATGATGCATTGAGTTAATTAGGCACACCGCTCCCTCCGTCTGTCTTTAACCGTGTCTTGCGGGTCTGGCTGCTGCGTCTCACTTGGCAGATGCCATGACAGACGCTGGCCTTGGCAGATGCCTTGTCACACCTTGGCTTCGGTGGATTCCTTGACAAACCTTGGCAGAGACTGTGGCAGTGGATGGTCTTGGCAGATGCCTTGACAGGTCTTGGTTGGTGCCTTCCCAAATAACACCTTGGCTGCCTTGGCAGATGCTGGTTTTGGCAGATGCCTTGACTTATTGGCAGATACCTTGACAGACACTGGCCTTGGCAGATGCTGGTGTTGGCAGATGCCTTGACAGACGCAAGCAAATTTTGACAGACGATGCCTGAGTGACTTCACTTCATGAGAGAAAAAATTCCATGAATAAGATGCATGTGTTCGTGAAAGAAAAATGGGTAACAAAAGCTGAAGATGGTAATTCCTGATCAGAAGCCAAATTGGTTCATCTCTGAGTGGTGACTTTACGAATAAAGTAATACACGCACTGTGCGGAAAAACTATTTAAATCTTTAAAATTTGTAAAATTCACGATGAAAAAATTGGTCCTCGAGCTGGTAAAACTTGAGAGAAATTTAATTTATTCCTGAAATGCGGTATAGAAACGCGACACTGTATGTATCACAAAACCCGAACGGAGTATTCATTTTTCCGTATCAGTAATACCATCATAAGAATACCCGTATCAGTAATACCATCATAATTTTGCTAGAAATTAAATGCTTATGGTATTCTTAAGATGGTGATACGGGAAAATAAATACTCGGTTCGGGTTTTTGTGGGACATGCTGTATAGAGCCAAACTAGAAAAGTAAGAAATAGATATCCATTACTTTTTAGAAATAGATTTACATTTTCCCTCCACTTTGTGAGGGGAAAATTTAGAACCATACTAGAGAAGTTAGAAAATTACTTGAATTCTAAATAGAAATAGACGTAAATTGTAAATAGAAATAGATTTTAATTTTAAATAGAAATAGATTTTAATTTTAAATATATAATAGAGACAAATTCTAAATAGAGATAGACATTGTTCAAAATTGAAATAAACATAAATTCTAAATGGGAAATGTATAAATACTAATCAGAAATAGGTATAAATGTAAATACAAATGTATACAAATTCTCAATAGAAAAGTTGTAATCATTATTATTATCCTTCCGTCCGTCCGTCTCTGTGATCCCCTCTTCCAATCGATAGCTTTGATAGCAACAAGGATGAAGCTTAAGAAGTACAAGAAATTATTCTATTGCATTATTTTTCTGTAGCGATTCAATTCCCTTTCACTTGCATTATGGTATCCAGAATCAGGCACATGTTGCTTTGATATTTTTAATTGATAATGCGAAAAGAAATGTTTTGAATTCGTTCGACCAGTAACCTGGCTACCACTTAGTATAAGGCCCAAGATTTTGTAACTTGAGTTATTGTTTCCGAAATGGTGATTTTCTTGAAAAGCTTCGAAGAGATAATAGACGACATTTCAGAATAAAATTCCGGCAAAATAGGCCACCATGGATAGAAATGTGTCCAACCGTAAGAAAGAAGCAGCAAGACTTCGACAGCAAGAAAAACGCCGAAGACGATCGGATGAACGACGCGAAATGGCAAGACGAAGCAATGCTGCTCGCCAACGTGAAGCTAGAGCTAAATTGACCCTTGACCGGCGTTTAGAAGTTCTACGGAATAATGCAGAGCAACACCGAGTAGCTAGAGAGAGCTTAACACATGAAAGAAGCGAGGAAATTCTTCGGCATGACGCTGAACATCATCGAGTGGAACGAGAGAATTTAACTCAAGAAAGAAGGAATGAAATTCTTCAGACCGATGCGGAACAATTAGATCGGTTTTTCTTTCATAAACCAAAGATATTGTATTAACCGTACATTAACGGGCATTGCACTGGTTTCTAAATAGAAATAGATATTAATTTTCCCTTCACGGTGCGAGGGGAAAGTTCAGAACCAAGCTAGAGACATAAGAAATAGATTTACGTTCTAAATAAAAGTAGATATAAATTCAAAACTAGAAAGAAACATAGACTCTGAATGGAAAAAGAAATAAATAATTCTGTGACAGACACCGCGTGAGGGGAGAGTTGCAGCACCGGGGATCTAATCCGAAGAAATTCCGTAATTTTCGAAATAAAGGCACTCGGGTTCCTCGGATTGAATTTCGCGACTCGAAACAACTCAGGAGCCAATCAGAGGGCGCTCCTCGCGCTGAATTTAGTGATGCCGAGACGCTGAAATTTGGGCCTGGCTGTCTCGCGTGAAATTGCGTCCTGCTCAGCCTACCCCTCCACCCCCTTCCTTCCTCTTACTTCATCTTCCTACGTCCTGTTACTTCCCCACCCCTCCCTTCCATCCACCTTACTTCATCTTCCCACTTCCTGTTCCTTCCCCACCCCTCCCTTCCATCCCCCCTTACTTCCTCTTAC
>JACJUY010012624.1:0-12077 GCA_014220935.1 Platorchestia sp. MABIK | reverse complement strand
TCATGTCAGGTACTCCTCATGTCAGGTACTCCTCATGTCAGGTGCTTCCGATATCAGGTATTTATGCCAGGTACTTCACACGTTGGATACTTCCCATTTCAGGTACCAATGGGAAATACTACTTATGTCAGCCAGCAATATTTCATGTACATTTATGCCTGCTGTCGCTATGTGTCTCAGATGGTGCATGTTTCTCAATATGATGTGATGATGAGCTACGATAATATATTTCACATGTTCAAGAACCACGTTCTGGTATCATTAACAACAACGAATTATAAATAAAATTGCAAAGAAACTCGTCCTTAATGAGATCATTATCTTTTTGAATAAAGTTAATCAGAAAAAAATACTTTGAACGTTTCGACCTTCTGGGTTATTATTAACCTGAAAACGAATAGAGAAAAACCTGTCTAAGGACGAAAATAAATCCAAATATACCAATCATGGGACAAGAAAAGCAAAAAAATGTAAATGAAACAACTCTCTGATGAAAAATAAAAATGTTCAGTATCAATATCACATTAGTTGTAAAATATAAGCTGATTGCATGTCATTTAAAACCGGTTTTTCTTTTGAAATGTGAAGAGATTCTAAAAAATGCGGTGGTTTGATTGATTAAAGGCAGAAGATATTATTTAAAATAGTCTAATTGAACAAGAATATCGGACTTCTTTGCATGAGAGAGAACTGAAGAATGGGAAGGTGTGGAAAATAACTGGTTGGTTCTAGAACTCGTACCGGCATGCTTTGCAACACGAATACGTATTCTGAATACGTATTTAGACGCACAATTTATGCAATTATACCTGTAAATGACAGAGGTGAGTATGTCTTTGGGCATTTTGTCTTTACAATTGAAATATGATCCTATTTTATACGTATTATCACTATTTTAAGAATAATCTGCGAGAAGTGTTTTGAAAGAAGAAAGACAAGGTCCTTTTTGAGTTTCTCTGATTGTTGACCAAAGAACGGAAACGCGAAAAAATTCTTCTTTAGGAGTGGTAGGTAGGGTTACATCGGAAAAAATTTTTTGTTCACAAGTTTATTTCACATGAATCTACCAGCTGTGAAGCTTAGAAAGCCATTGTTGCTAAAAACCTTCAAAACTTCAAATTCCTTATCGATACCTTTAAATGAAGAGCACTCGCTAGATACCCTGGACAACAATGTTTTGATGCAATTTAATTTGAAGGAAAACGTTCAATAACTGTAAAAAATAATTTCAAACCCGGTAAGTGTTTGCTTACGGAGAACAGGACTTTGAAACCTAAAATCTTTATGTGTTATGGTTGCGTCTAAAAATAAGATTAGTCTCTTATTAGTACAAGATTAGTTTCAAAACATCCATAAACAGAAGCTACGTTTGTATTCACTATTTTTGCTAACTGAGAGCTGGATCTGAGTAGCGTACCCGATAGGGATGCAACTCGGGAACAGATGTGAAGAACAATATGTAACTAAACAAATTTTTAGGAATATAATGTGTTCGTGAGTTGTCTGTTACGGTCTTCCACCATCCATACCTAAATGGGGAGCATAAGCCCAGGCAGCGTGTCTGTTTATGTGTGAACTCTAGGGTTATTTGCCTGCCTTTGCTTCAACTATCGTCATTATGAAAGAAACCTCATCAAGAGAAATTTGTCTTATCGTGGTCAAATTCAAGAACTGATGTAAACATGAAATGAGCATACAAGTGTGGCATTAGAAAGTTAAAATATTGTGTATAGGATGCAATTATTATGCACCTGGTATTCTGAGTGTTTGCCTGTCGTGTTAACGCACACTATATTTTGTATTAATCGCATCTTTTTTTGTGTTAACGCATACATACTGCAATTGATGTGATAAAGTCTGTGGTCCTTTAGTTTTATGTGTTTAAAGTTGACATCTGTGGTCGGGGATGCAAATTGGCCGGCCAATGTTAGGTTTCAAATGTTTCATAATTGTTGTGTACCCATTTATATTTGTAAGCTCTCTGCAACGCAATCGTGTAATAGGATTTAATTTGTGTGAGTACGATTTCATGAAATGTTCAATCGTATTATGTCCCAAGAATATTTAGGGAACAGGTCCTGCCTGAAGAATACAGCAAACCCATAAGGAGCATGCATGGTTATGGAGTTGTGAGTTAATTGGTCATCGAGCTTGGTCAGAACCTGTTTTAATTTTAATTTTTATGGGTTCATTGTCGTAGATTATTTTGTATATTGCGTATATTTTACTCATTCAAATTGCAGTATCATTTGTGTGTGTGTGTGTGGAGGTTTGCCTTCCCTCCATTCCGAGACTCTCTTGGTAATGTAAATTAACAAGAGGAAAAAGTCTCGACCCACAGTAACCATTACTTTATTTACGAATTTGGAAACTTAGTTCCGCAATTCATGCTGCATAATGAATCTTTGCAATTTTTAAAGAACTCTGTGAAACATTATTATTCTAAAACCAAATGAATATAAGCATAGTATAAAAAGAAATTCTGGGCTGTGGCAAGGAATATCGTCAGAACCTTGTACAGGATGCCGTGCTGTCAACGATTTTTTGCTATCAACAAGCTCAAGATTTTTGTCTGGAATATGTTCGTGTCAATGAATATCCTAAAGCCCTCATACTTCTACCAGCCCAAAACCTCTCTAACAACACCTCTGCCAGCTGTCTTCTTCTCTTCTTGCCGGGCCCCGAATCCATGTCATCTATGTATTTGCGGCTGCAATCACATTTTTCCTCGTGTATAATATATCATTGAAGAATTGAGAATATCTATACAGGTTATAGTTTATTAACACTACGTTTTGAATATAATATCCTTTAAATGACCGCCACGGTTGTTTTGACAAATCAGGGCTCTTTTCCTTGTTGCTCCCAAAACGTATAGTTTGCAACTGATTTTTGGAAATGAATAATTATTTAACCATTCTGGTTATAGCGGTGCCTCTCAGGCCAAGTTATTCTGTGTTTCAACTTCAGAGGAAAAAGCAGTCAATTTGAAGTAATTCAATTAGTAGAGCACGATTCTGATATAAATGAAAAAATTTATGATTATCAGTAACCATATTTTATTTTACGATAATCATTTTATAGTGATTTGATAATGATTCATACAAATTTAATAGCGTTTAGATAATAACATATATTTCTACTTTCTTTTGAGCTATCCGTAAGTGCGTAAGAAAGGATTTCTCGCTATTCAATTCATTTACTCATTACACAAAATTGAGATTCAATTTATGAAATGTATGAGTCTGAGAATATTTTTCTGAACATCAGAATGTATTTTGTCCCCCAGCCGACCTTTTTAGATAGCAAGTTTTCAATGAAAATAAACAAATTTTCCGCCAAAACAAAAAATGACCTATGTAAACGTTATTCCTGATATATTTCAAAGAGTGGTTCATTTTATTTCAAGATTTCTTTCCCAACAGCAAAAGAAATTAAGGACTGAAAATATTGAGGAAAAATTGCTCTACGTTTGGATGCACTTGATATGCGTTAAATCTTCATTCAAACGCCTCCTCTACACCGGGTGTCCCACAAATATGTCACCGACTTTTGAATTAAATATATCTCCGCATTAAATTAATATATTTGAATTGTCTTTTTTTCACAATGTAGCGAATTTTGTTTCCTTTTGAAATAATATAAGTTTTTGAAAATCGATTGAATAACCACTTTACAATGATTGATTTACTGAAAGGGGTAGAACAACTAATTGTTCAAAGGAAAAGTTTTTAAAACAATATTGATACTTTGTACTTTCCAAAAAACCGAACATAGAAATATTTATGAGTAGCAAATCATTATCTTAAATAACGTTTAAATAAGTAAAGTAATTTAGTATCCTTCGACATACCCTCCATTTCTCTCAAGGCAAGTATTACTTCTAGCCACCAATGAACGAAGAGTTTTGCGGATTTTTTCACCGTTTTCTTTCAGTTCATGAAACACTTCTTCAATTTGTTGTCGAAGAATTATTAATGATGGAGGTGATACAGACTTGGTGGGATGTAGGATACATCATTGTGAAATTATTTTTAACAGTAGGTATTGAGAAATGATGAAAAGGGTTAAAGGGTTAAGAAAAGGTATCATCGAGACAACATTTTAAATTTTGCCCGTATATCGGGCTAAATTTCGCGCTCATCATTGTGTCTGGAAAACATTTAGATGGTGTGCTCGGACTGGGTTCAATATTGTATTAACTTGAAGCTTGAATCTTAAAATGGTGCTACAAACGCCCAATTCTTTTGAGCTCACTTGATTTTACTTTTACGTCCTTGTGGTATCATTACCGTAACGAACTAATTTAAACGGCGTCAAATTCCAGTTCAGATACTGAGTTCTGATCACGTATTGAAGGATCAATTTCAAACTTTACTGTTACCTATCACCTATTCATTCGTATGATAAGTAATTTTGTACGTATTACCTAATTACACACATAGTTTATTACCTGATGCAGACACTCAGAAATGAAGGGTGTATCTCGAATTGCTTAGCAATATTAATCTCACAACAGTATGCTTAATTAATTCAATTCTCGTTTGGCACAGTAAAAAGAAACTGAAAATGTATCTTATTAAAAAGTGTTGTAGCTATCAATATTTCATGCTTGATCACACGTACGAACTTCGTTGTATTTAAATCTCTATGATTCTCGATAAATTCAAATCTTACAATGACAAATACAAGCCTGTGATAAATTTGATGGCGCTGACAAGCAATGGAAATGAATGAAAACGGAAAACTGCAGCAGCGGCAGAGACCAATAAGAGCGAAAGAAAAGAAGATTCAGACCTCAACTTTAAATTTACCTGTCATAAACGAAGGAAACAGTGATTACATTTGAGTCAAACAATTTTATTTTAAACAAAACAGTTCTTTGTACAACTTATTTCCCTTAATGCCAGCTTCTGACATCCACTGATCGTAATTGAACTAGTGATGTAGCATGTGTTCAGCATTCGAGGTGTTGCATTGATAGAATTTCTTCGTCTGTACTTGGAATGAGTCATGGACTGTACCCTTCGCTTGTTGGCCGCACAACTACCTCGTGCCTGACGCAGGCACGTGAACAAGTTCCACTCGAATTACCTCCATTAGATAGGACAAATTACGCGCGCTTCTGAAAAAATACGATCATACAAAGTTTCTAGGTTATCTAGACCCACTTTCGAACGCATGTAACAGTGCCTGTTTTAATCCACCCCATTGACGTTGCAATCAAGCTAGTCGCTACCGACTTCCTGGAGCTCCTGACATGCTTGAATTTTGGGGATTCAGTTGCGGCATCTTACCACACATCTTTCCTTTTGCTCAGTCATTGTGGAAGTGAATGAAAACTATAAATATAATATATTCATAGGGTGAATACTCCGTTGGTCTGTATTCTGATGCATGAGAGGGATTTCATGAGGGAAAGTTCTGATAGCAGAATGAGATGAAGAATTATGTCCTATTTGAGCTCAGACCTAGCGTGAAAGAGGAGGTTGGCAAAATTGAATGCGTGAATGAGCTAAGCACAAATTTACCTTTCAATGTACAGTAGGTACCTGAGAAGCTGAGAGGATAAATTTGGGTAAGAAGGTAGAGTCATTTTTTTGTTGTAAACAATGTACACAAGATACTTCAATTGCACGGAATATGCATGAATAAAATATAAGTGATAACTTCTGAAAATCTGAACCGTATTTTCTTCATAGATTACGAGAATCACATGTCAAGGTGGTTCTTTATGCTTCCACGATGAACATGACTTTCACTCAAACTTTTTTCTACAGAACTAATCTCTTATGAACTCTTCAACTACTAACTGTAAGTAAACGAGTCGTTTCTAAACACCACCACATCCATATATGTACATGTAGGCTGTTCTATCAGCCCACCACTCTCTGCTCTTCTTCTAAATTTATATACTTGAAATACTTTGAAAGATTTCGATTTGTTTTAAAAATTATTTCAATGAATAATTTCACTGTAGAAACTTCGATGTATTATAATTACGTTAATCTACCAGACAATCACTACTTGTGAGCTATTATATACACAATGTTTAGGAGCAGCCGTCACAATGCCATGCAGTAGCAAAGCTTAGGCCTGATCCAGTTATGCTCACAATGGCCACTGGGTTCCTGAATTTCATGTTGGAGGACTAAGACTGGACTTCCAGAGGAGTCAGCATAAAGTTCGGGTAAACGTAGTTACCCAAAACAAAAACGTTAGAAGGACGGCGATAAATTTTTAAATTAAATTGAATCTATTGAGATGAAAATTTTGTTGAGATTAGGATGAGAGAACTCCATTAACAGTAAATTAGTACCATCAACCTGAAATTCGATTTCACTCTCCTGAGTACAGTTTAAGATTGAATTTTCTCCAGCTCTTACGCGGGCGGATTATCTTTCTTGGAATTTACGTTACAGAAAGATTATATAGTGAACTTCCATCCGCTTCAAAAACATTAGTATATATGATTTTCAAATTTATTGTGTCAACATCTAGCGTTAGAATTACAATCGTTTGTTCGCAACTTCAATCATTTTTTATAACGCACCCTGACGCTGACCCTAAGAATTTTTTCAAAATATTAACAAAATTAGACAATATTTTGAAACCAATTCCTAAAATCTTCCATGAAAAAATATCGTGATATCCCATACGATTTGTGAATTTTTGAGAGCTGTCTCACCCCAAGAGCTACGAAAGAGCTGAAATGTGTCTTGCCTGCACAGGCCCGTCTCGCCCAGCCGATTGTCCGGAGGGAGAGGCAGCTGACCGGGTTTTGTTGCACTTCAGACCGGACAATCCAAGAGGAGTCCCAGGTCTGTATCCCCACCCCGCCAGCATTTACTGCTAGCGTGATCGTCAAAGAGGCGTTTAGGGATTATATTTCAAGGTCGTATTCAGTGCTGACGTTGCGAGCTCAAAGATTTCAAGGTTTTGTCCAGTTTACATTTAAAGCTACTCTGTCCAAGTAGTGGTCAGTGCCGTAGGTATTGAGTTTTCATTTATTGTCCAATTCTTCAACTCTCGTTTAATATTCAATGACTAGTAGAATACTGATAGTCCTTGGTATTGGTAGCGGTAAAATACAATCAGGGCTCTAAGAATTGCCTCTCAAGTGTGTTGGCATAACCGATCCGCTTAACTTTCCTGAAACCACACTGCTTCAACATCACCATCATGATATCTTCATTGTGGGCGTTAATCATTTTTAAATTTGAAATAGTTAGCATCTGAAAAAATGGAAGATGAAGATGTACAGCAAAGTTTGGAGATAACCTGGAAAGAATTCCAATCTATTATCTCTAAATATCTTTTGCAGGTTTCGATTTACCTCCCTGGGTGCCCCTAATCACGCCCCTGCCAGTGGGTCCTGTTACCCTGCTCGACACTCGTGCTTGGGGCCTCAATGATCTCGAGCTCCACAGATTGCTCATACAAGCCCACAACTTGGACGTAAGTTTACATTTCTCATCTTACCTTATGCGTTAGCTAATCTTTTCGAACTCATTAAATAGAGATAGCTCCGTGTTTCACGATTCTGTGTAATGCCGAAAGCAAAATCCATGGTGCTGGGAAATTCTCAGCTTTTTATTACAATGAATTCAGCCGTAAAATTAGGCATCTGACGCTGCACTCCATTTCTCGCTTTAGGCCTGCGAACACTTAACCGATTGATAAGGCCCGGAAGACTCTACACTCGTATACAGAACCTGTAAATGAACCACACTTTTCTTTCTCTCCCCGACTACGAAATGGAATTGAGTTAATATTGTCTCATTGATGTGTACTGTATAAATGTTTGTACAAGTTCTATAACGGCAATTAAGTATAAGAATTTTTTGAAAAATTTGTAGGTAATTTTAAGAAACAATAAAAAGTTGTGTGAAAAGTGAGCTAAAGTAGTATCACGTCAATGTGTTCTAGTGAAAGAATAATGAACGGCAATTGTCCTCCAGTCTATCCATTGTCAAGTCATAGATAATGTTGAGTGCGTCATTGGCATTGTTGTACAAGAACCATGAACAGTTGTGAGTATGAATTCATCCGAGACAGGCGTGTTGAATTTTGATCAACCAAGCAATTAATCATTCATGGTTTACCATCATGGCTCACTTGAACAATTCCTATAAGGCTACTCCAGTGTGCTGGGAGCTTCAAAAATGTTAAAATTGATCAGTTGTGCGGCCATGCCGAGGATACCAAACATATTCATGTTTTCTCCCTCGTACGATGGTTTCCTGTCACGATGCGGAAACATTCTTTCCTCACTTCGGTTACGATATTCTCTGAAAGATGTTATCTGAAAAGTGACAAAGGAAGGAACACGAAAAATGAAAGGGTAAAAGGAAATGATTTGTGCATTCTATTTTGTCGAATTCTTTGTACGAATGAATTTGAAATTATTTTTAAATGATGAATTCAACGCTGAAAATATTTGCCTTTAGTTTTTTATGTAGAAGTTATTTTTATTTCAAAATTTGTTATCGTTGAGAAATGTTTCATACGAGTTACTGAAATGTTCAAAGCAATTAAAAAATGAATATATGTTGTAATTTTACTCACTATTGTAGAGACTTTAACTGATCACTTGGATTAATATGGATACAGTGAAAAAATGAATCAAGATATAAAGAGAAAAAATTTATCAGTCAAGAAATAACTGAATTATTCACTACATTCGCAAATAATTCATCGGAGAGTCACACGTAGGCGACAAGAGATACCTTATTATATAATCCTTGTGGTGTCAAACCTGAGAACTGTCCACGAGTACGTTACGTGTGCTTCGTTGGAATCATATGCTCGAATGAATGATGATGTTTAGACGCGTGCAACGTATAAGAAACTCGTCTTTGTAGACTGAATTCCTCTCAGCAGAGGCTGATGAAGCATTATGATCGTCATGCGAGCTCGATGTGATAACGCTGCTCGCAGGGCATGGTGCATTTCAGCGTGCCCCGGCTGGTGGTGGCCGGCGTGTATGAACTCCCTGGCCTGTGGTGGACCACGACGGGCAACTTCTCTCTCACTCTCACAGACGTGACTGCCACCACTACGCTCAACCTCGCCGTGCTTCCAGATTCTTGCTTCTACTTAAAGGACTACCAGGTTACATATTATCTCACCAAATGACATCCATGCCACTTGTGATCTCGGTGTACGACTGACATTTTCCCCTCATTAGGATGCAACTTTTCTGTCTATGGGAATTAGCGCTCCAACGAGGAAGACTCAAGGTCCCGAGCCAAAGGTAAGGTGGACCTTACTTTTGTTGAAATAGAATAGGTTTCTTTATTTTCTTATGGACCACATTTTTTCCGTTCACTCCTGCCCTGCTTTTCAGCACACATTAATTTCTTCTTTCTCTTTTATCTTCTGCCCATCATAGCCGTGTGGTTTAAAAGGACTTGCCCTTCCGTGAAGGCATCGACGGTTCGAATCCCGGCTCTGGGTGGCGATTTACTTCGTTGGGTATAGGGGAAACATTCAAAGCACAAAACCCCACTCTACCCAGGTGTCTGAAATGGGTACCGGTCTTGACCGGGGGAAAAGCATCATGGCGTCCTGGTGTTAGTTATAAGGCATTTGAAAAACCAATGTACAAGGTGAGATGTATCAGTCTTGAATTGGAAATAAAGCATCCTTATATGCCGATGTTTGTTTGTTTTATAACTTTTTTCTCCATTTACTGTTTCTATGCACCTTGTTCTTAGATTCTGCGTTCCCTCAAGCTCATACTTATCAATGTCATCCTTCTCCTTCTCTTCGGAACGCCTTTGTTGGGGTTAGGAAGGACAAAAACAAACATTTAATCTAATCGGCTGTTATTCTACTAAAGCCATCTCAACACAGATGCAATAATACTCGCGATTTTACTACTTTCGTCATTTTGCTCTTTATGTCACTACGTGATTGCCGTTGTACTCATGTCCATACGATACATTGAACGTCTTCTTACCTTTATGAGATCAAGGCACATCATTGTTCCGTAATTACGAGTTTAATCTTTAGTTAAGCAGAGTTGATGAGTTGGGTGTGCAGGGTTACAATATCCACGTCAGTATGAGTCGCATTATGTTCAAATGTAGTAACACAACGTACATGTTTTCGGTAGGAATGGAGGGAGAATAAAAGTGCCTATTTTAATAGATTCGTTCTGTAAAAAGAGGTTAATTTAATCATATTCAGTGAGCCACATCTTAAAATTACTGATATAAAACTGTGTGAAAATGAGGTTATGTAGTTTCGTTTCATGATTGCTCAGTCAGGATGATTTGAGCAGAACACTTGAGGATAGAAACATGAACTATAGGAATAATTCCTTTAACGTTTTGCTCTTGGAATATCATATTGTTTCTAGTAATAATTAAACATAGAGCAGTAAATGATGCATCGGAGGAACAACACCACAGTATTATGCATGAAGCACAGTCTAAAATATTCAAAAACGGGACGGAGAAGTGGCATGTGCGCTTGAGTCACATGCTAGGCACTCGCGATACAAATATTTGAAAAAAGATTTTTCCCTAGTATGAGCAGTATCCTTGAGCGGATTACGCGCTCTTAGATAATGGCTGAATTTCGCTACGTAATTAATGAAACATGGACTTCAGCTTTAAGTCATAACGTTGATCTTCTACTCAATAAGTCTCGTCCTAAGTCATTGTAACACGTTCTAGCTCAATAAATAAGACTACAAGCCATTAAGTCATATTCTTAGCCATTAAACTACGTATTTAGTCAATTTGTTACATTCTAAGTCATTGAATTAAGCTCTAATTAACGAAGTAAGGTCTTGTCATTTAGTCACGCCCTAGGTCATTAAGTCACGCCCTAGGTCATTAAGTCACGCACAAGGTCATTAAGCCACGTCCAAGGTCATTAACTACCGTCACCTTTAACTAGCGTCACAGTTGTGTGATAAATGAAGAAGCCGCAGGGCACAGAAATGGCTCATGTCACGTGTCCATTATAGTACGCACTGACTGGCGTGGTTTTGACAAGATTTGCGGTAACTCATGCCCTGTTATTAAGCCACACCCTAAGTCATTGAGCCACGCCATAGGTTGTAAATCACTCTCTAAGTCATTGAGCCACGCCATAGGTTGTAAATCACTCTCTAAGTCATTGAGCCACGCCATAAGTTGTAAATCACTCTCTAAGTCATTGAGCCACGCCATAGGAAGTAAATCACTCTCTAAGTCATTGAGCCACGCCATAGGAAGTAAATCACTCTCTAAGTCATTGAGCCACGCCACGCCCTTCAGTCACACCTGAGTCATTTAGTCACGATCTAAATCACTAATAAAATGCCTGGCTCTCCCCAGGCTAACATCACCCGCAATAACTTCTCCTACACAACCGACGGGCTGCTAGACGACAGTGGCATGCTCGATATGTTCTTTGACGAGCTCTTTGACTTACTCGTCAATCTGGTGAGTTGAGTGAGTCTGGTGAGTTGTGTGAGTCGGATAGCGCTTCTGCTTAATTGTGTGACAGGTGAGCAGTACTGTGAGTTCTGTGAATCTGGTGATTGCTCGGAGTCAGGTGAGTTGTGTGAATCAGAGAGTAATTTTTTCAATTACGTAAGTTTGATAAAGAGTGTGGAGAATTGTGTGAGTGTGGTGATGAATTGTGACAATCTGATGGTGAATCTGGCCAATTTTCAAGGTATAATGGGAAGCCTGGTGAATTGTGAGATTCTGATGGTAAGCCTGATGAGTTGTGAGAGTTTGGTGAGCTGGGATAGGTGTGGTAGTGAGTCTAGTAATTTCTGAGAGTATTGCGGTAGGTATGATGAATTTATAAGAATGTAATGGATAGTCTGGTGAATTACAATTAAGGTGTGAATAATCCTACAATTAACTTAACGGTTTTTAAAGATAGCTAGGCTGTTCACCCACTAAGGGTACGAACAAGCTACGTATGTTTTTCATCCTCCACGAGTACGTGCCAGGTTTAACAGTTTCTGTTCTAGTGAAGATTTCAGGTTCTAACGAAAGTTATTGTTTTTGGGTCAAAAGAGACAATGAAAAATTTTAGAAATCTGGATCTAACTCTTACTGTTGGAA
>JACJUY010012623.1:0-19150 GCA_014220935.1 Platorchestia sp. MABIK | reverse complement strand
TTACAAGAAAGTCCAGTCACTGGCAGAATAAGCGAACAGGAAATGCTTGGCTGGTCTATAATATTTTGAGTTTTTGTAACACTGTAGCATTTCAAGTACAGTTTTTCTTCGAGTGATATTGCTTGTGGTTGGTTGCGTTTATATTTTTGAAATTGGTTATCTACCTGCAAGGGAAAGCAGTACTAGCGTTTATCCAAGTAGCCTTCATGAAATCACAAATCATATGTTTAGCGTACGCAAGATTTTTGCTTTAATGAATTGTTACCAACTGAGAAAAATGAAATATTTTTTTCGTCGAATTTAAGCATGACCTTTTCAATGGATCTTTCAGCTTTCCCATTTGAAGATTGGGAAAAGTCCAGCGAAACGCAAATTTCAACATCGCACAACACTCTATGCTGTAAAATAATGGAGTATAAGCAGATGGCGCTCTAGCTCTCAAACACACAACTTGTCTACTTCTTCTCGTGGTAATTACATTCATTTTATCCACAAAAGACAAACAGAAACTGCGCACCATTAAATATAACTGATACAATTCAATTCTTCATTTATTTAAGTCGTACATGTACAAAAACGACATCTTATGCAATCAGCCATCTCTTAATCGTGAACCTGATAGCTCTGCTGTGACGTCATTTATCTAAATTGCCTCGTCAAGTGGCCGGAAAAGACAGCTAGTCTCATAGGTGTGTACTATTAATTCTAATATTCAAAATAGACATTTCTGAAAGCTGTGATACTGATTAAAATGTGCCTTTCAAAATGCAACTTTTGTAGTATTATAGTTGGGAGGTAAAGGTCAGCTTACCCAGTTTTCTATTTTTTACTTAATAATTGTGATAGACTACGACCGTCCTCTTTAACCGTTTTTTACCTTTCTTTCATTGGTTCTTCAGGAGGCTGCTGAGGAGGTGCAATAGAAGTCTCTTTCTTTTTGATTTGTTTTATTAACTTCGATTATATCACTCATCCGCTACAACCCCAGTCTACGTTTTATGCGCGAGCTGTAACTTCATTACCCTTCCAGAGTTTTAACAGGCTCGCAAGCACGCACTGCTTCTTTACTACAATACTCGTTACTCATTCTATCCTCTTAATATCTCTGCTGTTCAGTGTACAGTACCAAATGTGTTGAAATTCTTTGTTTTTCCAATGCTTCCTCAAGCTCGTGTCATGTTCATACCTTTTGCAATTTCATCCTTGAGACTGTTCATCTCTGTACTTTCAAGTACTTATTCTCCGTTTACTTTTACATCGTTTGAGTTTCCTCTCATGATATGTAAACGCCATTGGATATAATTACCACGATTGTTTTTCTCAAATCAGCACCCAAATTGTAAAATCATTATGAACAAACATATCAGATTAAAGATTCCGCTATCAATTCCTCTGAGTTTTTAGCAAAGACAAAAAAATTTCTGCATTCGTGGCTCTCACAACACCAACCACAACCAAAACATGACAGTTGTTGCCTCTGCTGTTAGAAACTTGGCAAAGCCCCTCGCCTCGTCACTGCATGGATAAACTTCTTCTATTCAATAGAAAAGGCCCACCCGCGTTCCCAATGCGTTGAAACTAAGTTAAACTTGACGTGCTGATTGATAATATTCCTAGCATCAGAACACAAGTGTTCAAGAGGAGGGGACTTGTAACATTGGGATGCTTGCATAATTGCCGCGCTAGCTGCAGCTCTAACGGCACTCGCTCTGTCGAGCCTAACAAGCGCAATATTTCAGGAAGGTATTCAGCCGGCGTGACCGATGACCACCAACCCCAGAAATCCTTTTGTGTGGCTTGTCCGGAATACGAAGTATTATTCGAGTGAACGAACAATTTGCCCCTTACACCCTCACAGCTACAGATGCATTCATTGCTCGTCCCTTTGCAGGGAAACTGACAGGTAAAGATTCATCTCTGAGTCAGCGCTCCTGAGGAGTTTTGTAGTTCTTGAGGGAACAAAGCTGCGAATCAGTTAAAGATTGTGCAATGAAATTGAACTCTAGCATTTTACAGACACGCAATGTCAAATTCTGGAAAAATACTCGCTATTGGTTATTTTTGGATTTTGTGCTTTGTATCTATGTGTCTTGATGCAATGATGACACTCGTTGAATTATGTGTGTTGAAGTTTCCGCTACATTGGTAGATTCTTCTTTATTACGTTTTGAGATATCACTGAGTCAGCTGCGGTAAGGTCAAATTAAAGAATTACAGCAACGGATTACTTAACTGCCATCACTTCAGTGAAACTTGATGCTGAACATCATTGTTTCCATTGTTTTCAAGCATCGCATGAAATGAATTTGCAAATCTTTTTTGTGTTATTAGTTTAGTACTCAATTTGAACTATTGAATCCGGCATAGTTTCGCACTGCACCTGATACAAAACGTATTAATTCTAAAAAAATATTGTCTGGAGTAACGACCGCAATCGTTGGTGCGGAAAACTATCTTAAGTAAAAAAGTTAGCTCGATTATATAATTTGAAAATTAGGACAAGCTCCCCGCGACTGGCTTCGTTTGAAAAACTTGTAGAGATTCTCATATACTAGAGAATGATATACAGACGCTTACAATTTCAAAACTATACTTGAGACCTGTAAAAATGAATGACAGACACACAGAATTTGGGCCACTGAGATGATTCCTCCTTACTCATAAGTATACGAGCTCGAATCTTAAAGCACAGACTGAGCTGGCGAGGTCTCTCAAAGTTGAGTGGCCCCAAGTCATAAAATTCTTTAAAATGAAATTTTTCCACCATTACTGTTTAGACTGAACTTGCCCGTAATTTTTTTGCAACTAGCCGATCTTGTAACCTGAACGAACGAATTTCTACGAATGACTTTCTGCATTATGCATTTAACTAGATGACAGATGTAAATTAGTTGAAATTGAAAATTATCTAAATCTGAAACATAAGTTTCAATTCGTTCTGAGAGCAAGTAGCCTCTACGTTTTTGAATGAATACCGGCAGTAGAATTAATGACTATTAAGCGAATCAATTAAACTGATGTGACCGAAGCTCCATTATACCATTATTGTTATTCAAATTTTCACCATTCGATGGCTTCCAAAGTGGCAGGATCTGTGATTGCTTTCGAAGCCTATGATTGCAGAATCTTGAAGCGGCGATTCGAGGCTGTTCGGCTTGACCAGTGGGTCGCCTTCAGTGGATCTGGATAGAGGGCTAATCATTTGAATTTTTTTCTGACATCAGTGTCAATTGAGAGGGTGAAGGCATTATTATGCACATCTCTAAAAATTATTGTTATTCTTAACCGTCAAACTCTATGAGAAGATGGAATGGTATAAAAAATCGAATCGTTCCGATATTTACTGTACTTAAGCTGAGTTAATTGTGAATTAACGTAACATTAATTTATTCTTTTCCAGCTGCTTGTTTGAAACTAGGCATGCCAAATTTCAATTAGATGCAGTTATGGATTGATTCTGTCCTACTTTCCTAAGAGGAAACTGTTGAGTTTAGACTTGAGTCTCCATAGCAGGAAACCGGCAGGGCTATAATGCAGTTAGGTTGGTCACGTCGCAGCGTACGCGGGTGAGGAAGAAGAGGCTACAAGGAATGGCGTCTTAAGGCCGCAATTCTGCGGAGGCTGAGCAGGCGGAGAGAGAAGAATGGGCTTGGCTGGAGGAGGGGTGACAGCGACTGCAGAATTTGGGAGGAGGGGTTGGCGACTGGAAACTTTGGTGGTTCCAGGATATTTGGTGGCCAGTTGGTTTTCAGGCTCAGGCAGTGCGGGCTCGTAGGTGCAGCGGGTCTCCGCATGCTCTCAACCTGGCCCGGCAGCTGTAGCTCCGTCGCACTTTGCTCATATCTTTTCCTCTCACGAAAAATGAAACTTTGAAATGAAGCTTCTTTACGTTTTGAAGTCATTAAGAACATGGCCGCCTTAAACGAGACTGAAACGCGGTAAAGACATTAATTCTGTCAGGAAATTTCTACTTTGTGCTTTGAAACTACAGACTGATGCATTGTTAAAATTTGTTCACATGCTCCCTGAAAAATTGTCATTACATGTTCCATCTTTTGTGTAAGATCAGAAGAAACAGTAATAAGAGAATGATAGGTGTGCGATCATTGTTAAATACAACATTGCTGTGCTTACGTCATCTCTTGTTATACAAGGATTCAATGCGGGCTCCCAGCATGATTACTCGTAACTTGCCTACTTTTATGAGTATGTTGTTATAAATTGAAAATTTTGAAGAATATCAACACGAATAAATTTTTCACCACAATGGTAAAATTTTTTGAACGACAGAACAACTGTGGCGTTTGTTGAAGTTAACATTCGCAGTTAAAAAGTATTTTTAACATATTCCGTAATTCCATCGGAAAAAACGAACGCTGCGCGTGATGAATCAGAAGAAGTCTACAATGAGACAAACGTGCATTTGAAGTAAACTTGAAGCCTGTTCAACGAATGCAGAAATAATTCCGATTTGAGTAAAACACGTTCACCAAATGTGTCAACAAGTCGAAGATTACATTGTACTTACACTCGAAGTGATGATACACTGAACTCTCGTGATCTCAGTCACCGAGCTGCGCCCCCCAGTCTCAACGGAGCTGCCTGCACTTGTCACCTTGCAGAAGATAATTGCTGCTGAAAATTGGTGCTTCATTCGCACTCTCGTCGCTCGACGACGTCACTGAATTCTTTTTCTCCGCATTCAAGGTAAGATCATCTTTCTTCAAATTACTTATTCAAATTACTTATTTTTTGCTTGATCACTAAACTTCCGATGTAAAGCTTTAAACACTTTTAAAGCAACGGAGAAGGCAAATTTTCGACTCTCTTCCTTTACTGCATCGACGATCACTGGTCTTTCTTATCCTTCGATGTTTTGATGACTGTAATTTTTAATCGCTCGATTCAAATTACTCAGAGGCATCTCGATACCTGTAATAACTTTACGGTGGCTGTGAGACGGGAGACGAGGTGGTGTGGGTTATTTTCTTCGATGTATGTATAGAATTACAGTGGTAATTTTTTGAATCTTTTTCATTAGAAGAATTACTTTGAGCTTTATTGCAAATCAGTCAAAGGACTGATTAACGTTTCCATCATATTTCGGAATGGAAGCAGAAAAAGTTTCTTAAATAAATTTTTATATAAAGTATTTATTCATTAACCTTATTTATTGATTATAATCTTGTACTTATTTCAAACTCAGTCAAGTTCAAAAAGATTTTAGACGCAGGTGATTGCTTTTTTTCAAAGGAGAACAATGTAATATTTTGGAAGCAAATGACTAGTGTTATCGCTCATTAAAATGCAAAGCAAAATCTGTGCAGTTAGAAACCAGGTATTGTTGTTTGTACCCTTAGGCTTTCTGGTATACTAATGAGTTAAAACTATGAGTTAAAATATAAAATAACGCGGTCAAAGTGCATGAAAGAACCCACATGCGGAATGAAAGTACAATCTGTGAGTATTTGGGGCAGTTAAAAACTGTTTCGCAGCAAAGACGAATCGCTAATTTTATGAACTTAATGTCTCTGAAAACACATAAGAGGGAAGCAATTTATAAAGAGTCCTTTCTTCGCATAACTTCGTCCAACACACTGGAGTTTTGAAGGAATGTCTTGCATATGTTTTCCATTTCCCTAAGCATCTCAACCTCTCCTCAAGTATGTCAAAAAGTTTAACTCTGGGTAGTTTTTTCTCCTTACAATCGTATTATCATCTGCTCAAGATTATCAAAACTCTACGCCCACCGTTCCTCCTAGACATGTTTCATTCTCTGTTCGTGGCTCCCATATACTCACTTTACATCCCTCCATGCTCATTTCGTAAAAAATGTGTCATATTCAATCCGTAGTTGACAAAGCCTTTTCTTATCATCATCAATGTGTTGTTCTCTACGTTGCTGTCAAGCCTCTTCCCGAGACGACTATCTCTAATAAGACACTGCACGTATATGCGTATCCCACTTCCATTTAGCAGGACTTCTTACCCTTCCTGCCGCCCGTTCTACTCGGGTCTAATTTGGCTTGGCCACAAACTTCGTCTCGTAGTAATTCAGGGAGAGGCCGTTGTCTCTTTGTTTGTCATCCAGATTTGAGAGAACGATTCTGCAAGGTCTGCAAAGGACAGCACCAGCTCTGAATGAAATCTATTAGCCAACGAATTTAAACGGAAGAGGAGGCGTTGTACGGAAAAATAGAATCATTTTGATCTTGAAGTAAACGGGTAGAAATTCTTTTGAGTAGCTACATTCGGCACACAGGTGTGGGATTGAAACGGCTGCTGGGTTAAAAAGTTCTAGGATTTAACAAATTTTCAAGCACTTGTATTTCATTTACGTCAATTATTGTCTCAATAAATGTAGCTAATATTGGCGTCGAAACTCTCTTCACAGATTCGAATCATGTAGACACTGCTCACTGGAAGTTTTCATTGATAAATGCTGTTGTTTTTCAGTCTTACAAGAGCTGTAAACAATGAATCTCTTCTGTAGCCAGTAATTACGATCATAGGACAGATAGACGAAGAAATTGCAACGTTGCTTACATTCTTTGCTACGGTCAAATTTTGGCGCACCAAAATTACATTATTCACCAAACACCAAATGTAATTCTTTTTGTAATTGTAATTCGCACCAAACATTATTCTTTTTTAAGATTTCGGTCGAAACAATTTGCAGCGAATTGAATGTACTGAAATCCTTTATCTGAAACCTTTATATATCTGAATAAAGATGTACTGAAATCCTTTCTCTTTATCTGAAATCCTTTATCTACTGAATGTACTGAAATCCTTTATCCTTTGAATAAATGTACTGAAATTACGTGGTTGTATCGTAGCTACGATTAAGTGGGAGGTAAATCTCATCTGAGGGAGTTTAATGTTAGTTAAGGTTAAAGCAATGGAAGTTAATACCCTTGTTGATTATTACTGACTGAAATTTTATATGGTTCATGACGGTATTCTCGTTGTCATACGATCACTCAAACGGTACATCAGCATTCTTCATCTGACAGCGGAGTTCATGCGTCGAGGCTCAAGCAGCTATTGTAAGGTTGGAAATTTGCTTTGATCTTCAGTGTATGAAACTTAATTTTTCAATACAAGCTGTGTGAGTAACCTTTTCGTAAAGATTGAAGATACAGGTACAATTATAATGGTTGCAAGAATCTTAGCACTGTAAAGCAAGTCTGAACATGACATAATATATGTGTACAGTACTTGCACTTCTGTGGAAGCTGCGTCAGTTGCCCACAACATAATGCTGTATAAGACTGCGTGCCTGTTCGACGTGTGCATAATGTTCGCATCAGTTGAGCGTGCATCATGACAGTGCCGCACTGCATGACCCGTCAAGTATTTTAGGGAGGAATTGAAGTCAATCGAATACTTAAAAATCACCGAACGTAGGTTCCCCATGGCCGAAAGTTTCCCTCGCTACACATATGTACATGCACATCTCTCACTGTCTTCGTTCTACACACCGGGTCGCGGTTTTTTTATTTTTTGAGTGAACTTCCGTGCCTTCTGATGGTTAATTACAAGTATTAATAATGCAGCTTTGCTATGTTAATCAGTGGTTGTCGATCCATTCACGTGGGTTGGAGATTTTTCTATGGGTAAATATAACAACGTTCCTGAACTGTGTTTAAAAGAGAAAAATTGGTTTCTACTATAAAATGACTTGAAGACTAAAATTCAGATTTGAAATTCTTCAGTCCCCTCCGAGATGATTATATTTGTTGACATCAACGTCTAAAATGAATATAATTTCTGCGAGATGAAACTTTAAAATCATTACTCGAAAAAAGCTTGATTTTTAGTTACCATTTTCAAAAAACATTTTATTCGGATAGGTTTCAACTGACGAAAACCTGAATTAAACAAGCTGCAATCCAAATTTGATTTGTTTTTGATGAACAGAACATAAGAGGGGAAAGTTACCCCTTCTTTTTTTTAACGTTTTTATAGAAAATAAGCAAATATGTGTAGCTCTCTTTCAAAAAAAATTAATTAACAAGCGACTTTTCATTGCTTTATTAACCATATTTCTTTATCGATTGTTTACATAATTTTATTCGATCATAAAATTCATACTTTTTCAACAGTTTTCAGTACACCCTGTTGACCGTCAAGAACATATTTTAGGTTGGAAGATATTTAAAAGACTCTGAATTTATTTATATTTATTTATTTATACTGTGTATTTAGGTATCGGCTCCACAAGCTGCTGTTCGATCCTCGGCGTCAAGGTGAGTCAAATCAGCGTCTCGCGGGCAGCATCCCAATCAGAAGTGAGATCAAATTATTCTGCTCTTCTCTATTACTTATGATTTCTAATCTCTTTTATCATTTTGAATTATCTCCGTGGGAACTTTATTATTAGTATATTATGAAACTTAACATTACCATGATCACCGGTAATTTACTGTTTTGAAGTTTACTGCTTTGAAGTTTACTGTTTTGAAGTTTTTAGTTTATTGGCAATATTTAGAATGCCAAAATATTTAATAATAGATGCATTCGTTGAAAAAAGGTTGTTATATCTGTTTATCATTCACATTCCTTATAAACACAATCTAATCATTCGTTTCATGTGATGAGAAACGTTCATAAAATAGAAATCAGGCTGTCCAAATTACCTTAGTTTGGACGGCATTAGCACAGGAAGTGACCAAAAAGCCTAACCCAAAGTAACAGAAGCGGCGGCAGACAGGGAGCTGTGTGTCTCAACTGCCCCAGCTCGGATGGCAGTGACTGCTTGAGCGGTTCTTGTGGTTGTAAGCGCGTCACCAACGCTGAGGAGTCACAAAAAAACTAGCTAACAGGCTCACTCACGGTTTTGCTACAGTAAAAATACCGTGCAATTATGCAACATATTTTTTGCTTGAAAATGGAAGGCACAAGACCATAATTGGCGTCTTGCTAGGGCGAAAGTGTTAAACATAACAAGTTCTTCGTAACAATATGTACGTGTAGGTTGATGTAAATCCATGTCCGCGGTCAGTAAGTACAATTATGAGCCAGTTGCAAAATTTTGAGACATGGATCGTTCGATTTATTACTGTTTTCCATCTGAATTTGGCGTTTTGAGTTTTTGGAATATTTTGTTATTATGTGTCCTTCAAAGTAATGACTTGCACCACAAGTGAAATTTATTATGAGACAATATTAAGCTTAACTTCATGGCCGCCCTCACAAATGTACAAGGTAATAATACCTTGTCACTCAATATTTTTTTATTTTACATAATCATCTCTGATTAACATCAAATACTAATAAAATGCTTACAGATATTTACAGTAGTCGATAATATTAACATAATTGATTTTTGCTTGGATAAGGACTCTGCTGTAGTATGGATTTAATAAACAAACTTAAAGTTGAAGAAGTGTTTTGGGATAAAATTCAATCAACACATCACATCCTTACGCGTTATTTTGTTCCACGATGTCACACGCCAGCGTTTTCTAACAGCAGACTGAAGTGTTTACGGGGAAAATTTCTCCTGTTCTTTTCTTGAAAATTCTACAGCCTCACAAAAAAAGTTCCCTGAGCGACCCGACCACTAATTTCGATACTGAAGGTCGCGCAGATTCGTTTACTCTGCACAAACTGCTTTTTACTGCAGAGATTTTAGCCATCTTTATGTAAGCATTGAGCTTGAAAATTCTTTTGCTCAACTTCCTAGAAAAGGAAACTGCACGGCTTTATTTGACTGTTCTCGAGCATGTGCTGACGCGCAATCGTATTTTCTTGTGCCGCCAATATTTCTGCAGTATTCATGAATACGGAAAAGTCAAACACCTTCTTAATTTAATTTCTACTGTATATTTAATACGTGTATTCTTGAATTGTTTTCTTAAACCGGGTTACAATTTCATATCACATTACCATGAATCCACTCAACTATAAACACACAAGGAAAATTCCTTTATATGTATTTCAAATTCCCTTCACTTTTCAAAGGTTTTCATACTTTTTAAAAACCTTTCCCGCCATTTTTTCCTCCCCTATACGAATACTTCCCTCTGTGTCACAGAGGTGCCAACCGCCTTCAGAAAAGCTTGCCACTGCAATGTGGACAGATGTCGCCGTATTATAGCCATCTGAGCTCATTTCCTACTTTTGTAGCGTCGTTACAGAAACTGCCCGCTTCATAATACGCGTAGGATATTATTGCCCGGTTGCCTACGTAGCGAGCCAGTGATGCATATTCAATGGGGAACATACCAGAGCATTTTCTTGCTATTCGGACGAAAACTGTGTGATGTGAAGGCGTTGCGGTTACAATGAGCTTTGAAAATAAAAGTAGGATTAATGTAAACACCTCCGGTGAAAGTGGAATGTACAGCAAGTCGCTCTATTTTTAAAGTTTTACTTCGCGCAACCAAATGAACCATAATTGGACAGGAACTTTCGTTCCTGGCATTTTGGATTTTGGATTTTTAATATCTGATCTTTGAAATCCTGTAAATTACATAACTATTTTTCTCAAATCAGGACAGATTTTGTACGAAATGGTTTCAATGAAAACGTGTCCAAGCAGTAATTTTTTATAATTCGACACTTCTTCATCTGCATGAACTACTTTAAAGATTCATAAAATGAGATAATATGTTGTATGCCCATAATTTGGAAGCACTGATTTATTGTCATTTTTCCCACATGGTAAAGATTTTTCTAATAGTTCCAAGACTTCATAATTCATTAAATGTTAAGAGGACCATGTGTGTGGCGTAGGAACACTGAGCGCTTTGCGTAAAGCGGAAATAGCGCCAGATTATACGATCAAAACGTTCAATTGGGACTTGAATTCGTGCGAGACGACCAATCTCGAAATGAATTCCTTCATCAATTTATTTGCTCGAATTATGCGGCAGTTGCGATTTTTGAGAGACATTAATTCAAATAACTACGTGTTTATGAGGTGGAAATGATTTAGTATCTCTGAATTATAAATTTGCAAAAAACGTGCACTTACGTAATTGATGCTGAAATTTTGTCGCCTTTGTCTAGAATTCAAAGTGAATAATTATATGACATAACTAGCGAAGAGCTAAAATTTTTCAAGTTCTAGCTTAGCAGCAGCGTGATTACGTATGTTTTCTGAGAAATATTGGACTAGCATCGTCCCCCTTTATTTTCAATAAATATCTCAAGGTAGATTTTAGCATCCCGCTCAGTAACATCCCCTGAAATCGTATTGATAGTCTTTCAATTCAAATCTACAGCTGCAATTTAGCAAAGACTGAGAGCCTTTGTTAGTTAGCTCTAATGAGTACGACGAACGCACCGTCTAATCGGATTGTTTCTTTCGCTCCAAAACCCGTGACGGCTAATCCAAATGAATGATGTTTGCGCAAAAATACATTTTTATTTCAAGCAGATCTGCTTTGCTTCCAAATTCGTGTAATTTTAACCTGCAGCTCAAGATTTACTCTAATTAAGCTGGTATTTTAGATATACTACATAAATACGTAAAGCGTGTCTCTAGAATGGACCACTGAGCACTGGAAAATATTACTGATTTTCATTTAAGAGTATCAAAGGATGTGGTTAAACTTCACCGCAACGGAATTAATTCATCAAGGAATCGTTTTTGCGCGACGAGGGTAATGATGTTGCAGCTAATGACGTAATTATGTCTCTTCACGCTCATGGTCACCGTGGACGAAATTGTCATTAAAATGATGTCCCGTAATTGAAGAATGCTACATTCGCTCGACAAATCCATAATTGCTCGGCAGTTCTCCCAACACATTAAAGCGTGTGCTCACACCTGGCACCACAGTTTAATTGCTTCTGTGATCCTGCTCACGGCAACCAATATCGTAGCTTTGAAAAGATACAAATTTCGATTTATGTTTTCGATTGCAGGGAAATTCACTCAGGGAAATTTTTGCTCACCTGTTCATTTTATACAGTAATAATAAGGGAGTCGCCTTTCTTCAACTACGCACCATTATTGTGCAAGTCACCTCGTTTACTGAATTACAGGAATTAATATATTCAGCTTATTAGTAAATAAATGAAGTTTTCCAAAGGGGCACAGCAAATAATATCTGCTGCGTGTTTTCTAAATATTTATTACTCGATACAAGTAACCACTCACGTTCAAATCGTCTATCACCATGGAGAAATACGTCTGCTGAGCTCTGCCAATTGATCTCTTTTTAAATTTGTAACAGTCCGGCATATTTTTCCTCAAATCCACACACTTCTTTCTCCGCGTTATTCCGGTGCTCCCCGCAACCGCAAGGAGTCCCTGTCAAGGACTGCCACAATGCTCCCTGGAGCACTACATGAAATCTTCACCTAATTTGGAACTTGTTGATTCCCTTTCGGCATGTGTCAGCAAAATGGATATGACGAAGACGCCAACTTGTTTGGGGACTGATGGAAGAATTTGCATGTCGACGGCAGCGGTCGCTTCCCTCGGAGGTATTGCGGAGAGACTCTGCTGACTTTTGACGTTTGTTTGTTCTCAATATTATCGCATTTCCCGAGCGCTCCTCTGATCCAATCAAAGCAACTTCGTGCCAGTCGATACTCGCTCCAAATAAATACATTTCTCCGAGTACAAATTTGCAGAAGATGCCAATTAGACAATTTAAATTCCACTTGTCGACAGGAATAAGACAGCAAACTAATCGAATTTGAGCATTCAATAAATTCTTACATGAAACTGAAAATACAGTGGGTTTGTAATGATCGAGCTTTCCAATTACTTTTTCTGAAAGTGGGTTGAACGGCTTTTAAAAAGAAATGCATAGTTTATTTTTTAAAGATGCGGTGAGATATTCGAACTGATGGTTTTGTCTGGAAATCAATCTCGCGATAAATTGAAAATCGTTCTAATCTCGTATTTTAGAGCTCAAAATGGAGTTGCAGCTTTTATACGAAGCCACATGGTTTTATTTGCTAAAGATGAAGACAGAATTCCAAACATCCCATGCTTCAACATCATTGACCACTTTTTTCTCTAAAATTATTTTCTCATTTTGTGTTGGATCTATTAGCTATTACATTGTCCTCAGCATTGTACTTTTGCTAGCGAATCAATGGTCATTTTCAGCAGAACATTTTCCGATTTTCGTTTCGGCATAAACTCGACTTCTCTCCGTCTAGCGCTCGCCTGCTACAGTTAAATCTGCCTCTAGCAGTGCCGCTCCTCCTTTGCATCTCCCATGAATTTTGAATTTTGCTCAGCCCAGCCCCACATCACACGGGCCGGGATGATGGCTATGGCTCCGTGATTTCACGTCGGTACCTTAATGGGCTTCTGCTTCGTCTCAACCCGCCTGCTCTGGCTGGCCTTGTGTGTCAGCTTCTACACCACTCTCGCGTATCAAATGAAACTTGATAAATTGTAATTTGAAAGTATGAAATTGTCCGAGGTTGTTTACAATAAGTCTTACTTTCCCAAGTTTTTTTCTGCGGTTCCTTTCATCTTCTACTGTTATTTTGGCTTGGGGTGCAGCATTTGCTGAATCCAAACGATACCGTGACAAGCCTCCTGTAGACAGTCTCCTTCATGTCTGGGCATGATAAGCGTGCTGTATACACGCTAAGACATTTCGTTTTTCTCCATCGTACATCGAAAGCTAGACTCGTGAAGCGGGAGAAATGGGAAGGATTTTTTTTCAGTTCGATCATCTCGTAAAACATCCATTTCTCTGATCTAAATGGAATATGTCGGTATGTACGAGACGCTTCTTATGACTAGCACACAACTTGTAGCCGTAACGAAGAACCCTCTTGAACGTACTTACTGCCAACAGCCCACACAAAATCATCTCGCTGAAGTGGACTGCAGTGAGCGACAGTCCGGCTTCAGTGATATGCCGAGTGCTTATGTCCCTCTGCTGCTGTTTGCTTCCATCAGATCCATCCTTTACGCACCAAACCTCGATTTGGAAGGAAAAGTTCTACCGCGGCATTTTAGACTTAAAAGCATCACAAAGAACGACTAAAATATGCTTTCAATGAAACGTTCGTTCTGTTCCTACTTGGAAAATGTTCCAGATCGTTAAAAAAGACAATTTCCTTGAAGACGATTTATTATTTGAAGAAGATTTCCGTAACCATGAGGCTACTTTATGCTACTACCTCTGAACAGACTTTTTCGTCAGTAATTGACCCTTGCACTAAAAAGAGTTTGCATAATTCTCCGACTAATTCTAAAGTTAAGAAGAAGCTTCCGTCTCTGTTCCCAATGGAGCAATGTAAATTACTTCCGAAGGAAAGTAGTTGCAAAGAACTCAAGTGACACGAATGTGCAGCTATTGATGCTGCGTTTGTATGGCCTTCAACTTAAATATTCAGATATATTTATTTTTTATGGAGTGAATTTTATTGCAGATTCATACCAGCATTTCCATTTCATTGTTCATTTTACAATGGACTTTCAAAATCAATTTTTAAAGATATCGTAAGCTGCGTCGATGAAACAAGTTTTTGTACACAATCCACGGACAAGATCTGTTGCGTGAAACATATCATGCAGGTATTGTGTTGGCTAAAAATATTTGACTCACAAATTTTCTGAAACAAGAAGTGCTTTAGAAACGCAAGCCGTCGGATCTATCTTCGAACAAAGAAATGCTGTCAAATGGGGCTGACTCTCTCACAGTTTTATGTAAATGAAGGCTGATCGCCAGTTTGCGGTCAACATTTTGAAAAATAGTAATTTTGTAACATGTAATTTTTTCGACATCGGGTATGATAATTCTTCAAGGATTCATTAACCCGTGATGTTTTTTTAAGGTTAAGGTGTCGATTTAACAAATTTTACTGAAACTGAACCTGTATGAAATCTTCGCTTAGATTTTCGTATAACGAAATCGTATGCGTAACTTGTATATTTCGATGCCTGCGTCACTGATGTGCGTCTCTGAACGTCATCTTCCTTGCAGTCAATTTTCCAGGTCGTCTTTGCACAACTATTTCCAATACCTTCCCCTTTTTGCCTCACAGTTTCTCCCCAACTTCCCCACAATATCTCAGCCGTTCCCACTCACCCTGTTCGCCTTCAGACCCTCCCCGACAGTTCGCAGTCTAACGGAATCTTGGCAATTTCCGCCGCTGTGGCGTACACGACACGACCCTCTCTTTCTCTGTTGCTCGTGTGGCTGCCTGAGTGCCTGCTTCTGCTTGAGGTTACCTCGGCGTCTCCTTGGGATGGTGAGCTGATAGCTGCTGCTTCTGTGGCTGCCACGCAAATCAGGCGGTCTTGTATGGCTACTTTCACTTTTGACAGTTTAGCGATTGCCATCATTCTCGAAGCGGTCCTTGATACTCTCGCACTTGTTTCTAATGCTTTGCTTCCGTGATTTTCCAGAATTGCCTGCCAATTGAACATTGTTGCTGGTCTTGCGGTTGGTGTTCGTACTATGATGACTGGATCGCTGATAAGGTTAAATCTTATTTTACTAATTTGAATGTTTATTATTGGTACTCATGGGCTTTCTGTTGCTGCCGAAGAAATGAGCTATCGTTCCTTAAGTTTCTTATACTGCTGTTCGAGTTCGAAAGTCGAGAGAGTCAAGAGTCTTCCTTAATTGTTTTGCAAATTGGAGTTGTTTTTGCTTTGCTCGAGAGGCTCTTAAAGGATACCTAGGCGATGATTCGTTACAGTGACGCTGCAATGCTCCATCATGCTTGATACATACATATTTTGCTCCTACCCTGAAGCTCCAAGTTAAACTGTTACCATCAGCATCTCAGCAGTCAGCCACGAAGGTATGATTGCTAAGACACGAGAAGTAGCAAAATTGAATCAAATAATTACCAGACTTTGCACTGACTCTCAAGAACGGATCAGATGAAATCTCAAGTCTTCTTTCTCGTAACCTTTCACAGAGTTGAAATTTGAAATTATGAAATTATAATGACATTCATAATCTATAAGAACTTTGTTATACCCAGAATACCCAAACTTATTGTAAAAATCTTCCAGTAATTTTGGGAAACGTAGGCATTTTCTTCAGCGCAAAAGATTTCAATTCATTTTTTCTAATGCAGAATGCTTTAGCTAAATAAAGGCTGCAGAAATAGTTATGGCTAATTCGAACTAGTTTAATTCAATTGAAACTGTGAAGCGCAATATTGTAAACTGAGCAATGAAAGGAAATTTTACATTTCGAACAAAACCATGACTTGGTCGACTGAGAAAACAACTCCGAGCTGTCTATTCAATTCCCTGACAGCGACGCATTTCTAACTAAAAAAATTAACTCACGTGCTTTGCTCTCGAGCGTCCGGTAAATTGCTCACACTATTTATTCGACTTCAGTTTGCGAAGGCAAAGAAAA
The DNA here is from genome assembly GCA_014220935.1 of Platorchestia sp. MABIK. Classification (NCBI taxonomy): domain Eukaryota; kingdom Metazoa; phylum Arthropoda; class Malacostraca; order Amphipoda; family Talitridae; genus Platorchestia; species Platorchestia sp. MABIK. The sequence continues at coordinate 2,834 of JACJUY010012623.1, read as the reverse complement.
ATGACTCGAGGTGTTGCTGTAACTGCTTTTCCAGGATTACAAAAACTCAAGTCACTTTTCGCAGAGGCACTCAAAAGGTCCCCCTTTCGAAAAAATCAGTTTTAGGACTAATTCCTCGGGAATTTATTGCAGCGCAGGGAGGCGGGAGGCTTTTTTGCCTTGTAGTTCGTTCTTTCAGGAAACGATCAATTGGCTGTGGCAGAAGAGAAGGGATGCCGAGTGATTGCTTCAACAGCTTTAAATCAATGACTTGCAGACCGCTCTGTCGCCCACTCTATGTCCTTCCTCTGCTGCGCTCTCACTGCTCCGCAAAAACCTACTACTTCAAGGCGGATTTTTCCTACATCAGCCGTGGAAGTGTATCCATATGTCTAGCTTTGCACAAAGTCAACAGCGTTAGAACCACTCTGACAATAGAGTTCATTGAAGTCCAGTTATGAGCTAAAATTCTATAACGAAAACTGACATTCTGCGACATCAATTCTGGTCGATAACTTGTCCTTTTTCGTACTTGTGTCGCCTAATAAGCGTTTTAAGCTGTTCAGAAAATGAATTGTCTCTTGCTCATTGAATATCTCACCTTTGGTAGTTCTATAGAATATTTCATCAGAGATATTAATTTACTAAAAGTTGATGAATGGAGCGTGAAATAATTTTCAATCTTGAACACTGACTTTTTCAGCGGTATTTTAATTGTATCAAGTTGATTCACAGGTGATGTCTGATTTTGAAAAAATTGTATTTTACCTGTTTTATCCACCTTCGGTCTCTTTTATGGGTTTTAGATACTTCTGTGTCCAATTTGTTTATTTGATTTTATATTTTTGAAGTTTTGTCTGTAATTTTTATCAAAAACTTGTAACTATGCTTGTTCCATCAAACGATCACTTAAGGAATGTTTTAATCAATCAGTTTCTCACATACAGCTGCCCATGTAAGTAGAACAGCAAAATTCGTTTAGATCACGCAGTAGGATAAATGCACTGAATATAAGAAATTATAAGAGATGTTTTTCTGTTCCAGAAAGGAAATATTTTTTGAAAGACGAGCCAAATGAGGGATATTCAGAAAAATTGATTGATTTCAAAGCGTTGGAATCCAGGTCGAAAAATCTCTACATTACTATTTCGAAGCTTGCAAAACAATTTTGGTCTGAAGGACACTACGTGCTGCTCGAATTTAAAATGTTGGAAATGTTTCAGTTGTTCGTTAGTGGATCTCTACGAGCTGTCTCCGAAGGATCTGCACCAACGAGTCGCTTCTTGTCGTTCATTCCTTTGGCGATACCATCAAGCCTCGTTGTCAGGTAGACTTGTTACTTGTGGTGAGGTGGGGAGCCTGCACCATAGTGTCGAACGCAGCTGATCTTGACCCCGTCATAAGAGAAAACTAGTTCATCCAGAGAGCAGAACTTCATTCGTAGAAGATAATGTTGAGCGCAAGGGGGATATGGAAGAAGTAGTTCACAATGAACTGTTTGGCTAAAAATAAACAGTTCTTGCCAGTTGTTCGTTTGAGGTTTGAAGCAGAAACGACCTTCGCTTTGTCAATGGAATGTCAGTAGAATCTCAACGTCGTTTTTCGCGATAATGTTTTCCCTCACACAGCTCGACTTGTCCGAATTCTTATGAACTTGCACCTTTTGATTGCCTTTTGTTTCAAGGACAATTTTTTCAATAATAGCTTAAGGCTATGAACAAAAGAAGAGGTTGCAAGTGAATTGTATTCATATTTCGATTCTAAAAATATTCGCAGGCTTAGCAATTGTATGCTTGTTTACAGCTGGAATTATTTCATCAAATGCAAAGGTGACTATTTTAACGAACCATAATGGTTTCCTAAGCTATGGCTTTTGTGGTTGAAATAACGAACGTGTCGACTAGGCCAGATTAAGGCGTGCTTTTTTTAGGCTTATTTGATGCGATTGATCATTGGTGCTAAATATTGGAAAATAATTTGTGAAATCTTTCGAAAAAATCGTTTGTGTTTCATATCTCAAAATTTAATTTCGTGTTTTACCCTGTGGAGCAAAAAATTTTAAATTTCAAGCTCATTTAGTTACTTCAATTTTGCTCTTCATTGATTTATGCCGAAATTTCTACTAAATGGAATGAACTATTTGACTCTGGCGTCCACGTTAGAATACATTGCACAACGAGGGAAAAAACCTCAAGGATACTCGGTAGAGATGTAGCCCAGAACATGTGTTTCCCTTTACAAAGGTCTAATATTCTTCGTCAGATTAGTTTTGCAGAAAAGTTTTCTTAGTCCATTTGCTTTCGAGGCCTAGAGTTCTCTTACATCTTATGCGCCAAAAACATATTTTCATTTTGAATTTACCATTCAATTTCTCTAAAAAACTTTTGATTGCTAATTCATTTCCTAAAATTAAATTCCAATGACATCAAGGTTTGAAATGCAAGCCATGATGTCTTGGTAGCCTGGTCTGGCTTCGACCTCCGCAGATGTTGCAGCGCAGCCACGGCAACGTGTAAGTGGTCTTGATGCATTAACACTAACTCAAAGTGTACAATAAACACACACCAGTTGTGAGAATTGCAGACTATAATATTTTGAATACATGGGATAAATTACTGCATGGTAAATATTGTGTGAGCTTTAATACGAGATGTTGATGATACATCTCCGTTTTTATTATTCTGTTTTCATTTTTTAGGTAAATGTGTCAGTTAATTAAAAATTGCAAATATAGGATTTTATGTAAAATAATTCGCCACATTTAGTTTTCTTCTCATTTACGCAATACTGTAGTGAAATATCTTATATCTCACAATTATGCAATGTGTTGCTAGGCTAGTTTGAGGTAAAAGCTG
>JACJUY010012622.1:9288-21823 GCA_014220935.1 Platorchestia sp. MABIK | reverse complement strand
AAGGAGCAGGAGGTGCGATTAATGCTCAGGGAAAGAAAATACCTCCCGAAGACAAGAAAAGAGTGACTAAAGCACGATTCATTCACTATAGGCTGTACACATGTTCTGCACTTCTCTGTTTTCTAACTTTTTTGCCATATATGCTGAACTCCTACGAAAATATAGCTACTAACTACGTACCTTTCTAATATTATTTTTGGAAAATGGAATTGATTTTATTGTTCATGCAATATTTACAAATGAAACGTATCTTTCAGTATCTTGATATTTCATTCAATTTCAAGATACTGAAAGATCGTCCAGACATTTACTCGATCTATTAATTTTTTAGTAAAACAATGCACTAGTTTGAATATCTTAAAATTATTTTATACATAGCATTAAATACGTAAAATAAATTGAACAATTTTTAATTAAAATTATATTTAATAATTTAAACGTTGCGGTTGCAAGTTGTTGCAAGTTGTTGTTGCGGTTGTGTCGCAACTTTTTTTGTGGTGTTGCGGTTGCGGTTGTGCCGCAACATTTTAAAAGTTGCGTGCCCAACACTGCACCCCACAATGAAAATGCATTGTCCATGAAGTTGTGTTATCTCTTATAATTATCATTACATGTATCATCATATGTAGTTTAAGCAAGATTAGGAGTACAGTACATTGCCCTCAATCATTTTTAGACCAGTGACATGGGTATTACAATACTCGTGTGTATGTATCATCTAAGTGTATTAACTTTAAGAAATTTTAAACACCAATGACGGTACTTTTGTACCATCTGTATTGGAAATTAACTGTTTTTCTTTTTTTTCTTTCTTTTTTCAACAGGTCTTTCATGACCCTCACCCCCCTCTCAGCTTGACCATTGCTGGCTGGAGAATAGGGCGGAGGTGTGAGGTGCTCAATGGCATTAGAAATTCGAAAATCTTTAACGTCTGAAGATGAAAAGTTAGAAGCATTATCACTTACGAGCACATCACACAACCCGTTTCTGCTGAAAATCATTCTCAAAGCATCAATAGTATCTGATACACTCGTCGATGCTACAACTTCGCATTCTATATATATATATATATATAAAGCCTCTACAGCAATGAAAATAATTTTATTCTCGTAGAAAAGTGATCAACATGAATACGTTCAAAAGGAAGAGAAGGATTAGGCCATTCTACGTCTCTAGACTTAGGTTTTGCTCGATTTAATTGACATTGCGGGCAATATTTTATGATGTCTTCCATAATTTTATCCATTCCGGGAAACCAAATAACAGATCTGGCCAACGAATTCATGCCACAAATGCCAGGATGTCCATCATGATATGTTTCAAGAACTAAACTACGTAATGACTTGGGAATAAAACCCTTTCTTCATAGAGTATACAATTTTTCATGAGAGTCATCTGAAGTAGCAGGTTCTTAAATTTAGACAAATTAGAATTAGGTTTAGGAGGCATGCCAAACTTTGTGTATTGTTTGAGTTGACAAAGTTCACTATCCAAATCAGTATGAGTTTATATATTTTCACACGCAATTGAAGTTTTATCGTGAGAGTTCACTGCAAAGATCAGTTCGTACGGTTCTAGTTCTGTTACAGTTGTGGGTAGAGGGAGCCTACTGAGACAATCGCTATTTACGTGACATTTACCTTTTGAATAGCTGAAAACACAATCAAACTGGGAAAGTTTGAGAGCCCATCTTTGAATACGAGTGGAACAATTGAGAGGTACGCCTTTGTTGTGCGCAAAAAGTTTGCAAAGAGGTTTTTGATCGTTATGAATAAGGAACTAAGCACCTAGAATAAATTTCTTGAATTTTTCGACGCTAAAAACAACACTAAGGCTCTCTCTTTTGAGGTTAGAATAGTTTTGCTCTGCATTATTTAGAGATCTTGAAGCGAATTGAACAGGACACCAATCATGAGAAGAATAACGCGTTGCAAAAGTACGGCAGCAACCCCATAGCCAGAACTATCGGTTTCAAGAAGAGTTTCATGGTTGGGACCAAACAATTTCAAAGGTTTATGCGAACGAAATATATCCTTGATTGTATAGACACCTTCATCCTGTTGTGGAGTCCACTGGAGAGGTACATCTTTCTTTAGTAGTAAATACAGAGGATGCATGGCATGAGAAAAGTTAGGTACAAAACGACAATAGAAATTACATAATGAAATGAATACTTGCAACTGTTTGAGGTTTTCAGAAACAGGGGCAATGAGAATTGCATCGATTTTCTCAGGATTAGGGTGAACACCTTTGTTATCGAAAACGTTCCCTAGAGAAGGCACATGATCAGTTAAAAAAGCACATTTAGAAAGATTTAAGCGAATTTCAGCATTTTTGAGGACAGTCAAGACTTTGTCAAGAACTTCCAAATGAGAATCATTCGAAGAGGTCAAAATGAGTAGATCATCCTGGTACACGATATTATCGATGCCAGAAAGAGTTTTGTTCATGAACGCTTGAAAAATGCCGGCAGTTACACGCAAACCATAAGGTGAGTAATTGTACATGAATAGACCTTCAGACGTGTTAATGGTCGTAAACTTTTTTGATTCTTCGTCCAAAGGGATTTGCAGAAACGCATTTGACAAATCAATTTTGGAGAAAAACTTTGCGTCGCCGACTTAAGAAATTACATCAATAACAGTGTAATATAGCTGGAAATGTAAGTTCTAGTTAGACATACCAAAAGATGGCAACGCTCGTGAGAGCAACAATCGCAGTCAGTCTTCTATTGGTCTCAGGCCCAACATCAGTTAATATGGGCTGAGTGTGTTGTATATAAATTACCTAATGTGGCTAAGTATCTAACATACTTATTTCTAACTACTACTACTACTTAATTCTACTCTTCTCTTTTCTATATATTCCCACCTATCTTCGCTCTACTCTTGATGGCCACATGTCTGGTAATTGAGTATTTAAGTTGTAAGGTATCTAAGAGGTGAGTGAATTATTTACCTTGTGTGATGTGCTTTTTGTGTTACTATGTCTATGTTGATCTAATCATGGGGGTTAGTGATATTTTAACTCTTTGGTGAAGCCTTGTGTGGAATTGCTATGTTCTGTAGAATAGGCTATCATAACTACTACTAAATTATCTTGGAGAGGAGATATAATAAACAGGTAAGACATATTGAAAGGGATTCAACCAATTGTTAATGGAGGCTGAAAAATCTCCACAGATTCTTACACTGCCGTCAGACTTTAGAACATTAACGGTATGAGATGCCCATTGGCTATCATACACTTTAGAATTTTTTCCCTTACTCTGCAAGCGCTCCAGTTCGGTTTTGACAGAGTCTTTTAGTCTTGCAGGAACAGGGCGTGCTTTACAAAATACAGGAACTGAATTAGGTATCACATCAAGATGAACGGTATTTTTGATGTTAGACTGTGAATCAGATGACAAGTACGAATCATATTTCGAAGACAAGCTTCTCAGCAAACTATTTGGGGTCTGTTTTTTTGTAGTGTCGCTTTGATCAGGGATGACAACATTTACGTTACGTTTAGAACAAATATCTCGGCCAAGTAAGTTGATTCTATCATCTTCCACAATGAGAAACTTAAGATTAAAACTAACGTCTTTATAACTAATGATTACTGAAGATTGACCAAGCAAATTTACAGAGCCACCACTGTCTCCGAGCAGTTTACTACACGTAAGATTTGAAATAGCACCAACAGCAAGTGCGTCATTTTCACGTATGGTCGAGACTGCACTGCCATTGTCAAGAAGAAATTCAACAGGTTTACCATTTAAATGGCATTTCAATATCGCAGGCTCTTTGGTAACGGGAATTACAGTGATGTTTATTCTAAAACAATGAGAATTATTGGAGTAATTTTTATGTACATCAGAGAAAGTATGAACAGAGTTACCGTCACAAGTATCGTTCCTAGGTTTCTGTAAAGTGACTTCGTTTTTTCGCTGTCGACACTCGCGTGAACTCTGCGTTGAAAAATCTTCTCTTCCTACGTTGCCATGACAACCGCACCGTTCATGGTGCACCACGTAGGTGCGGGCTGTGTGAAATTTTCCACAAGTAGGTCTTCTACGTGTAGGCTCAGAAAGAGGAGGCCGTGCCGCAATCGTAGATTTGCAAACTTTAGAAATGTGGCCTATCTTCCCACATGTATTACACTTCAATATCAAAGCATAGCAATTCTTTGCAAGATGCTTCTGCTTAGCGCCGCAACGAATGCATATGTAGTTCGGGTGTGGTTTCCCTGTTGTGAAAAACGATGGAGATGAATCCTCATGAATAATATCGCGAGCATCGGAACTTAACTGTTCGATGAGTTTTGCATGTTCGACACACTCGTTGAAAGATTTTCGGTCACACTTCTGTAGAACTGCACTGAGAATTTGCGATGAACGTAGACCAGCAACGGACGCATCTCTCAAGAGACGATCACTAAAGCAATTATTGTAGTTTCACGCAGAGGCAAAGTCTTTTGACGTTTTAGCATAACTTTCTATGTATTCATTAACACTTTGCTTTTTGTTTAGAATTGGAACAAACACGCCGACAATCGATTTCTTGATTTCAAATTACTGGATTAATTTTTCTTCTAGTTCATCATACGTAGCATCAGCGAGTAACGTAGGTTTAATTCTTCGTTGTAGATCAGTACTGATGTTTACATTCAAAGCTTTGACTAAAATACTAGCTTTCTTACCGCCATTGTTTCCCGCCTTCTGAAGAGAGTCTGCACACTGCACTTTTAATCTATGTAGGAATTCACACACAGTTTTCACTTCAACGTCGAATGGAGGACAGTTAACTGTAGAATTCGCCATTTGGGTTTCATAGCACTTTTAAAGTGCAAATTCACGTCGGTGATGCGAAATCTTCGTCGCCAAATAATGTGTAGTTTCTTTTCTACACAACATGAGGTTTATTTAGCTGGAGCTGCAAACTACAGTTTCAGTAGCTTTAGACTACCAAGGCAGGAGTTATGAAACACTCTGGTACGCACGAATCCGTTTACTGAGCTCTGTCTGATACAGACTTCTGCTTAAAACCAGCCGTGCCCGGAAGTCAGGCAAGAGCGCAAAACAATACCTTTCCGGAGCTCGTAAAGGAGGAGCGTGACAACAGCTTCCGGAGCTCATACAGGAGGAACACAACAACAGCTTCCGGAGCTCTTGCACACAAAACCAGTGCCACATTCTAACGACGCATATTTTAATATACAACAGAGGCTTCAATACCTTATCGATGCCACCAATTTCAATCGGTGAGATATGAATGTCAAAGAACCAAATCCCTCTTGATAACATTTCGTATCTGTGTTAGAGGCTTCAATACCTAATGGATGGTAGCAATTTTAATCGGTGAGATTTGAAGATCGAAGAAACTAATCCTGCTTGAAAATATTCCTTCCTAGAAAATTATTCTTGTCCCTGCGTTCGAAATAAACCTGTAGCACAATTACGTTCTTCAATTATTTGCAGCTTATTATTCCCCTATCTTACACAGGAAGCGTAACACAATGATTATTTTGCCTCTAAACGCATTACAATATGTTTACCATGGGTACTAAATTTGTGTCACTGTTAAAAACGAACGTTTTACAGGAGCCATTTTGATCGGGAGTCGAGGTTCATCACTTCTTTCTTGAAAATTCTTTCTCTGCTGAGTCCGAGTAGCTTTCCTTCTTCATGAGTGAAATTCTCTTTTCTACGAGTATTTGATGAAAGAAAATTTATGAGACCATTTTACTTGAAGCAGAAGATAATGCGTCTTCTCATTCATTCTTTGTGATAGTTAATAAGGCAATGATCCTGTCCGTTTACCCCGGACGCAACGAATGCAATTAAGACCACAACTATGTAGAAGTGTCCATTTGATATTGTGCACTGAGACAATAACTATTTTTGTTACCGTCTTTATGCCTGTATAAATCTTCTTCAGATAGGCTTTCACGTCCGGACTCGGTGTGCCATTTGAAGAACAAGTATGTTGGAAATACGCTTGGTTTTCTTCAGCGCGATCGCAGAACAATACGTTGGTGACGACTATCCAATGGCCCCCACTGTTTGTTGCACTTATGTAACCAGTCTTACCAAGCCTGATCGCACATTCAGAGTACGTGGTATTTATGACTTGCATAAATATCTCACTGACTTCTCTTAGGGGCGATGGCTGAAATGCCGTCAGCGGCGAATTGAATCTGTATTGAGGATGGCAATCTCTAACAAGTCTTGCGAAGCCTTCAGTCACGTCACTGGAGAGCCAACTTGATGAAGGTAAATGCTACTTAGAATATTATTAGTAGTAATAGCTAATCAAATAGTAGCCTTTCCCAAGAACATAGCGCTCCCACACTAGGCTTCACCATAGGGATAATAACATAGCAATGGCACCACATAGGTTAGATCTAACATAGACATGGAAACATAGCAATCATCAATAGGCATAACAACATAGTAATCATCAATAGGCGTAACAACATAGCAATAGCACCACAAAGGTTCAAAAGCGCACTCACCTCAGAGATCTTCTCAACTCTAAACACTCAACTATTTAACGGCTAAGCAAGGTGAAAGCGGAAGAGCAGGATGAAAATAGACACGAAATAGGAGTTTGTGGTAGGTAGTTAAAAGTAATTAGATTAAGTACTTAGCCGTATCTTCTTAACTTTGAAAATATACCAAGCGACATTCCCTGTTGTCGAGACCAAGGCTAGAGGGCAACTGCTTTGCCGGTGTTGCCACCAGCAGCGTTGCCAACATTAGGTCTGTCTAACTAGTAACTTACATTTTACATCATATTTCGCCCCTCCCTCCTTAATCTAGAACCCCCCCCCCCTCCCCTTTGTAACCCTATCCCCTGGTATATCTAGTCAATCTTAAAGGTCCATTCTCACAACCGGTTTCCGAGCCCGGTTAGACCTGCGTGAGATGCTAGCACTTGGAGGCTCGTGCATCATTGTCTCCTGGATGGGGATCAAGTCGAAAGACATTTCTGGGTCAAATTCATTAGTCGGACGTGTCGGGTATGGATTTCGAACAGGTTGTGGAATTAACACGGTTTCTTCAGTAGGTTGTTCTATTGGTTCAAGGATGGTGTTCGAGCAGGTTATAACTTGGTCCTGGTGTCGACGAACGACCTCTCCCCCCATGTAGTTGGCACTTGTAGGATACCGGGCACGTTTTCTCAACGGTGGTAGCAGGGGCCCATTTCGGGGAACCCGGCGTGTATTGACAGACCATCACTGGTGACTCCGGTGGAATGTCATCCGAGCGAGACCCTGGGTGGTATCTCTTCTGGGCGTCCTGGCATTGAGCGACTTTGGACGCGATTGCTTCTAACGGCCATAGTAGATCAAGACGAGAGCAAGCTTTCCTGCCTAACTCGGCGGGCGTAACCCTTGTTGTCGTGTGGGGTGTCACCCGATAGTTGAACAGGAACCTGCCCAGTGCTAGGCGTAGGGGTTCCGTTTAGATTCGTTTGTTCTTCTTGAACGTTTGTACCATGCGCTCTGCCAGGCCATTAGTTGAAGGATGGAATGGCGCGCTCGGAATATGCCTCATACAAACAAACGAACAAACGAACAAACAAACATCAGCATCTAAGGGTGCTTGATTTCCAATTCAAGCCTGATACATATCACCTTGTACATTGGGGTTTTTCAAATGCCTCATTACCAACACCAGGACGCCATGACGCTTTCTCCCGTCAAGACCGGTACCCATTTCAGACACCTGGGTGGAATGGGGTATTGTGTTTTGAATTTTTCTCCTTTACCCAACGGAGAAAATCGCCACCCAGAGCCGGGATTCAAACCCTCGATGGATGCCTTCGCGGAAACGCAGGTCCTTAAGTCACACGGCTATGATGAGCACACCACAGGCCTTCACAAATTCTTGGAATTCAGCCGATGTGAAACATGTTGCGTTGTTCGAAACAATTGTTTCCGGAAATCCACAAGTCGCAAAAGTATGTTTCAGGCATGAGATCGTTTCGCCAGAGGTTGTAGTAGTTGTGGGAAAAATTTCAACCCACTTAGAGCGTGCGTCTACGATCACTAGATAGTATTTTCCATCCATTGGGCCTGCGTAGTCAATGTGTATGCAATGCCAAGGCTTCGCCGGCCATTCCCACGGATGGAGTTCAGCTTTCGTCGGTGCTGTTCGGGTGCTCAGACACTCGCTGCTTGACTTAGTCGTTTCATCTAGGTCTTTGTCTAAATTGGGCCACCACACGTAGCTGCGAGCTAGTTCGTTCATCCTGGATGATCCTGCACAGCCAGAGTGAAGTTCATCCACAATGGCTTGTCTGAGGGCTTGGGGTACAATAATTCCTGCTCCCCAGAGCCCACAACCATTTTGTGTGGACAATTCGTCTCTCCTCCTAGTGTCTGAAGTGAGATCGAGGTCCCCAATTACCGTCGAAGGCCAGCCTACCCGGCAGTAATTGTTTCCCTTCGAAAGTACTGTGTCCCTTAGGGTGCCGTCGTGAATGTGGGAGCTGGTGACCGGAGCTGACTCAAGGAAGCTTACTAGGGATGTCCATTCCGCTGGAATATGCGTGGCTTCCTCGGGAGTTATCAAGGGTAGACGGCTGAGAGCATCAGCTGTGCCTAACAGTAAGCCCGACCGGTGACGCAAGGTGAACTTGTAGGATTGCAGCAGTAGAGCCCACCTTTGAATGTGCCCGAATGCCATCGGGGGGATGCTTCTACCAGGATCAAATAATCCTAGTTAGGGCTTGTGGTCGGTGATGACTGTAAATTCCTGTCCCCACATGTGGCAATGGAATTTACGCAGTGCAAATACCATAGCAAGAGCTTTTTTTCAGTCTGGGAGAAGTTACGTTCTGTTGCTGTAAGAGGTCGGGAGGCAAAATAAGCCGGTCGTTCCATTCCGTCAATAAGGTGACACAACACGGCTCCAACACCAAACGCACTTCTGTCAGCCAACACCACTTGGGGTAGGTAAGGGTAGGTTTATCCCTCAGTAACGCACTTAGAGTATCTAGCATAGTTGCTATAGAAAAATTCTCTTCGAGTAATTTTTCCGTAATAGTTTTCCGTAATAGAAAATAAAATTAGAGGTTACAGAAAAAAAGTAAGTTGAATCATTAGAAAATTACGAATAAATACAGTTAATAGCACGAATAGATACTCTTGTTAAAATTGTATTAAAAGCTTGAGGGTAGGCGGCGCGAAGGTAGAGCACCTGGGGAGGCGGGCCGGTGTGACAGCTGACGTCTGAAAACGGAGAAACAGGGCTGAGCGAAGCTGATGGCACAACCTCCTAACCCGCCGAGTCCCTTGCACACGCTAAAGAGCCAGAACCCCCAAATCAATTAGAACCCCCAAATCAATTAGAACCCCCAAATCAATTAGAACCCTCAAATCAATTAGAACCCCCAAATCAATTAGAACCCCCAAATCAATTAGAACCCCCAAATCAATTAGAACCCCCAAATCAATAAGAACCCCCAAATCATTTAGAACCCCCAAATCAATTGGAACCCCTAAATCAATTAGAGCCCCCAAATCAATTAGCTATACATTTTACACATGTAGTTTAATTCATGTCATATATACAAATGAATATAATAGTCTTAATAAATTCGAAGTGAATCTTGTCTATGGAAAAATAAATATTCGAAATACAATTGGCACACCTATAGATTACATTCACCTATTTAATCAGGGAGTACGTACCCTGGCCTCCATACAGGAACAATGCTATTGCCTAGTTTGGGAAAAATCCACATCGTAAGCCGGAGTTAGAAGTTTACCCTAACCCAGGTTCACCGAAGCTAGCCAAGTGTTGACCACGTCAGCATTGCTGGGCGTTATCGCGATAAATTATCGCGATACTTTATCGCGATAACGATTTCGGGTTATCGGTTCTCCGATAATTTTTTTTCCCGAGTTATTGATTTATCGGTATCGCCGATACTTTTGGTTCCAAACGACCGATAATCGATAATTTCAGTTTTTCTCGCTGAGATTCGACATGACGGGGCGGGACGAGTTCGGGACAATTACTATATGGGTATGATTACGTGTTATGGTGTAATAAGGTTGGCCTCTTTTGTGGCCTTTTTGATCAAAAGTGTGGCCTCATGTGGACTGGGACATCTGGCAACCAATATCGTTATCGCTAGTATCGGAATTTTGGATTTATCGATTTATCGGCTATCGATTATCGGCGATAAATTTTTCGTCAATTATCGATTAATCGGTTATCGCCGTTAAGGTTTTCGTTATCGATTTATCGGTTATCGCGATAACGTTTTTTCGTTATCGTGCCCACCACTGCACGTCAGACATCGAAGACAGGTTTGTTGGAGTTCGACTTACGTCTGAACCAACGGGTCTACGCCGCACAGGGAGCAGGTGCAGTGGAGGTTCCAAGGATCAGCGGCTGCCCAACGCAGGCCGCGCAGAGGTTGACTTCTACTCAGCTGACATGGCGTACGATCTCTGTGCGAAACTCAAATGAAGAAAATCCTCGGGGTAAAATACGGAGATGAACAAATTGTGCCGTGCAGAAGAGAGTTGAAAAATGGAGTGCCTATCGTTCTGCGCCGATTCTCCAAGACGCTGCTGACAGAGGCTCAAAATGCAAAAGGCTATGTGGTGACTTCCTGGAGTGAAGAGCGTCGAATTTATAAGGGTTTAATGGGTTTAAACCTTCCATCACGGCTTGCGAAAAATGGGTTACATTTTACATTTAAAAAAGGGCTCTTTTAGACACTCCGGAGGCCAAGGTACATTTTTAGACTAACTAGACTAAAAATGGACGAACACATTAAGTAACAGCTTTTATTCCCAACACTCCGACGGGCCCATGTTAATTTCTAGCTAGAAAATGGACAAGATTACGCTCTAAAAATGAGCCAAATTGTATCGTACCGAAAAACAGAGAAAAGTTTTTTTTTAAAAAAGCTTATTCAAGCTCAACACATTATTTCTAACACTGACAATTAGATTAATACAGCGAAATACAAGAAAACGCCTAATAACTTATTTAAGTTCAACACATTGGTACAAACACAGACAATTAGGTTAATGCAACGAAACACAAGAAAACATCTAAAATCAACCTAAACTAAATTGCTCTGGCGCATTAAGCGAGGCGTTTCAGAGCCCTTAAGAGCAGCAGCTCTCTGCGGCCGTGCGCAACGCGAATCATCAGGAACCGCTTCGGGATTCCTCGAGCCATTGGAGACGTTCGTCGACGGTCGCAAGTAAGGTACAACTGAAGAAACGTGTCTCTTAACAAGCTCTCTGGTACGACCTTTATACACGGTAACTGCTGTTACTTCCCCCATGTCATTTTCTTGGGCAGAATGAACTACAGCCATGGGAAAGTGGTACACCTTTAAGTTAGGTTCCTTCAACAACACTATATCACCCACTTGCAACTTCTCATGCCTTACTGGTCGGTACTTTTCTTTTTCGCTCGTCGCCTGATCCAGAAGAGTGGCAAAAAATGCTTCATAATAAACTGAACAAAGTCTATTGTTTCCGATGGACAACTTGGAAACCCCATCTAGCAATGATTTTTCTCTGACATTCTCAGGCTGCCAAACATCACTGCTATTCAAATATGGTATAATATTGGGAGAAATCAGCTCTCGCCCTCGAGAAAGCAACTCTGGTGTTATGGGCGTAGAAGTTTCCTTTACATCTTCTCTAAGAGCCTCCTTAAAAGCTAGAGGCCGCTTATCGATAAAATGAATGATCTTGGCCACGAGCAACTCAAACTTGTCCTGAGGTAACACAGAATTTTTAATAGAACTATACAAAAGACGCTTAAACAAATTTAACACAAATTTCTACCAAGGACCCTAACGCACTATTTCCCTTGAAATATTGTTCAAATTTCACACATTCAATACCATTCCTATCTAAAAATGATCGAGAGTGCACATTCTTAAGGAAATCTGAAATCAGATTACCTGCCGACACCAGCTGCGATCCCAGATCAGAAAATACACGGCTCGGCATCCCGTGTTCATAAATGTGTGTCTGAAAGGCAGTGAGGAATGACTCTACGGAAAGATTAGCACAAATTTTCAAATTTACAGCACGACTCCATAAGCATGTAATGCATAGAAGCCAAACTTTTTTCTTACCCACTTTGTTACCAACCCACAATGGTCCTAAATGATCTACAAAAATGTATCCAAATGGAAAACAAGGCGGATCGCTTCGGAATTCCCTATAGGAGCTCTGGTTAAGCTTCACCGCACGAGAATTAAATGTTTACAGATCACACATTTTATAAGAATTCGCTTTACAGTTGAGAAAAAGTGCTCAATCCAAGATTCCTTCTTCAACTGATTCAACAAAGTGTAACACCCCGTATGGGCGGCTTCTTTGTGAGCATCTCTTATAATCAACTCTGTTATACGGCTATTTTTTGCAAGCAAGATAGGACAGTAATTGTTATGACTGTAATCGCTGGCTTTCCCAAATTTGCTCTTCACTCTAAACAGCCCATCTGCATCGACAAACATGTTAAATTTAAATACCAATCTGGGAGCCTCATTCAAAGTGT
>JACJUY010012621.1:3725-16495 GCA_014220935.1 Platorchestia sp. MABIK | reverse complement strand
TAAGGTGTTTTAAAATCCAATGTATCGACGTTTCATGTTTGTACTTTATTGGAAATAAATGTTTTTTCTTTTTTTTTTCTTTCCTAGCTAAAAACACTGCCTAAAATGCCCAAATTGATTATAACGCCTAGCTAAAAACGCCCAAATTTTTTACACTTCTTTGCTAAAAATGTCAAAATTTAACTACTTTGTGCAACAGAAAACCTATTTGATCCAGTGGGCGAGAAGATAGGTTACAATGTATTGCACTAGCCAAAAGACAGTTCAATTTGTTCATTTTACCGAGAAAAGATTAGTTAGGCTATACTTTTTTATACTGGCCTTCAATTTGATCATTTTACCGACAAAAATGAAGATAGGTTACAATTTATTAAACGGGCTAGAAAAGAGATCAATTTGATAATTTTACAGAGGAAAAAGCAGATAGGTTACAATTTATTATACATACAGGCCTTAACAGAGTTCAATTTGATCATTTTACCGAGGAAAAAGGTCAATCCGGCACCGCCATAACGAGAGCTGCTTTCTAGCCCGCCAGAACAAAGGTGACCTGGGCGCAAAAAGCACGAGAAGCGCCCCCTGCTGAGGTAGGGATGAGGCGAAAGCTGCCATCTCCCCAACACCCAACCCCTTTCATCCCCAATTTGCATGCCCCAACACCCAACCACTTTCAACCCCAATTTGCATGCCCCAACAACCAACCCCTCCCCTGCCTTCCCCAATTTACATATCACATCTATCAGCCTCTATTCTTCTTCAATTTGCGTACTCCAACTATCAATTCCTCCCCTTCCTTTGGCAGGCGGCAGGTGTGGGTGGCAGGTGGTGGTGGCAGGTGGCAGGTGTGGGTGGCAGGTGGCAGGTGTGGGTGGCAGGTGGCAGCAGACACAAATACCAAAACAAACCCACCATCTGACTCGCTCGAAAAAAAGTCATGAGTATGTCAGCTCATTAAGGAAGTCTGACATTCTGAAATCAAAGACTTGTGCAATTGCAAAGGCATAAATGCAAAAATTCACTTATTCGCTGTGATCTGGAAGGATTTGGATTACGTGCGTAGATTGGAAAGACATTCCTTGACTACGTGTAGATTGGAAAGACATTCCTTGACTTCGTGTAGGTTGGAAAGACATTCCTTGACTACTTGTAGATTGGAAAGACATTCCTTGACTTCGTGTAGATTGGAAAGAGATTCCTTGACTACGTGTAGATTGGAAAGACATTCCTTGACTTCGTGTAGGTTTGAAAGACATTCCTTGACTACTTGTAGATTGGAAAGACATTCCTTGACTTCGTGTAGGTTGGAAAGACATTCCATGACTACGTGTAGATTGGAAAGACATTCCTTGACTTCGTGTAGATTGGAAAGACATTCCTTGACTTCGTGTAGGTTGAAAAGACATTCCATGACTACGTGTAGATTGAAAAGACATTCCTTGACCACGTGTAGATTGGAAAGACATTCCTTGACTTCGTGTAGATTGGAAAGACATTCCTTGACTGCGTGTAGATTGGAAAGACATTCCTTGACTTCGTGTAGATTGGAAAGACATTCCTTGACCACGTGTAGATTGGAAAGACATTCCTTGACTTCGTGTAGATTGGAAAGACATTCATTGACTACGTGTAGATTGGAAAGACATTCCTTGACTTCGTGTAGATTGGAAAGACGTTCCTTGACTACGTGTACATAGATTGGAAAGACATTCCTTGACTTCGTATAGATTGGAAAGACATTCCTTGACTTCGTATAGATTGGACAGACATTCCTTGACTTGTGTAGATTGGAAAGACATTCCTTGACTTCGTTTAGATTGGAAAGACATTCCTTGACTTCGTGTAGATTGGAAAGACATTCCATGACTACGTGTAGATTGAAAAGACATTCCATGACTACGTGTAGATTGGAAAGACATTCCATGACTACGTGTAGGTTGGAAAGACATTCCTTGACTTCTTGTAGATTGGAAAGACATTCCTTGACTACGTGTAGATTGGAAAGACATGACTACGTGTAGATTGGAAAGACATTCCTTGACTTCGTGTAGATTGGAAAGACATTCCTTGACTTCGTGTAGATTGGAAAGACATTCCTTGACTACGCGTAGATTGGAAAGACATTCCTTGACTTCGTGTAGGTTGGAAAGACATGACTGCGTGTTGATTGGAAAGACATTCCATGACTTCGTGTAGATTGGAAAGACATTCCTTGACTACGTGTAGATTGGAAAGACATGACTGCGTGTTGATTGGAAAGACATTCCTTGACTTCGTGTAGATTGGAAAGACATTCCTTGACTTCGTGTAGATTGGAAAGACATTCCTTGACTACGTGTAGATTGGAAAGACATTCCTTGACTTCTTGTAGATTGGAAAGACATTCCTTGACTACGTGTAGATTGGAAAGACATTCCTTGACTTCGTGTAGATTGGAAAGACATTCCTTGACTTCGTGTAGATTGGAAAGACATTCCTTGACTTCGTGTAGATTGGAAAGACATTCCTTGACTACGCGTAGATTGGAAAGACATTCCTTGACTTCGTGTAGGTTGGAAAGACATGACTGCGTGTTGATTGGAAAGACATTCCATGACTTCGTGTAGATTGGAAAGACATTCCTTGACTTCGTGTAGATTGGAAAGACATTCCTTGACTTCGTGTAGGTTGAAAAGACATTCCTTGACTACGCGTAGATTGGAAAGAAGTTTATTTGCTTTGTGTATAAAATGTTCAAATCGAGCGTATTTTGAAAGATCTTGAACAATGTGCTTCGTGGAAAATAATTATGCCATAATATAAAATATGATATAATTTGTTCAGTGATACACCGTCCAAATTTCAGCACACATTTATTTACCACGAAATAATGAAGGTGGATCAATTTTAAAGTAAAGTGCAATTACAATTAAATAATTTCGTCTACAAATAATAAGTATTTTAACATTAACTCTTTACGTACAAGCATCAAGGGTGAACCGCAATTTTTTTTTTTAAATCAAAGAACTCGACTTAAAATTTTTTTAAGTTCGTAGTCGGTCAAGTAAAATGGGCGTTATTGGAAGATATAACAAATACATTTATTTCCTAAGTATATGTGTCACCTTCGTTGTGGCTGGGGACGTTTACACCAAATTTTAATGTAATCAAACTTAAAGCGTAAAAGTGGCTGATGATTGATGAAATATCGTTGTTTTTCGCCACCGTTGTGGTACAATAGGTACTACAGCGGTGACAATAGTACAATAGGTACTACAGCGGTGACAATAGTACAATAGGTACTACAGCGGTGACTATCATTGGTTAGAGGAGTGGTATATACGTTTTTGAGTTAAGATGACTCGAAATAATTAAATAATTTTATGAGTTGAAGTTGCCAGAAGATGACATTATCATAATACAGGGTGGCGCATAAGTAACGCACCCTTTTGAAAGTAAANTTTTTTAAAAGGGTGCGTTACTTGTGCGCCACCCCTGTTTATATTATGCAACGAAACGGCAGGTGCTTCCGTAAATCTCTGAATGAATAAATTTATGAATATATATTTTTGCATAATTCTTCCTATGTTATTACAATGGGAAGAATCACACTGAACACATAACGTTGGTTGGTATGTGTCTGTGACGCTCACAAGGACGCTCAATGACCGTATCTGTGATACGAGTTTCACCAGTGCACATGTACAAGATTATTTTAATGGCGGGTACTATTGGGATGGATATATTTGTTTGGCATCCACATCTGGAGGATTTTTGTAATGTAAATATCGAATCCGGTCATTTTGACGGGTCGCGTGCGCTAGTAAATCAAAGAACGCTTTTATTAGTCAGGCATTTTTCCATGACTCACCAGGTTCATGAAAAAATGATAGAGCTGTTCTCCGTTACCTCTGAGATGTACTCAACGACCTTAATCTTTTTCTCGGCTTCTCTTTTTACGCCTCTCTCTTGCCTGCAGCTTCTGGCCAGACGCACTCGTAAATAGGTACGTGGTGTATCATCGACTGCATTGCTTGCATAAGTAGGCGCTTATGAAAAAATAAGGCGTACATAAATAAGGCGTTCATGAATAAATAAGGCGTTCACGGATGAATAAGGCGTTCATGAAAAATAAGGCGTTCATGAAAAATAAGGGGTTTATGAAAAAATAAGGCGTTCATGAATAAATAAAACGTTCACAGGTAAATAAACCGTTCGTGAATAAGTAAGACGTTCATGAATAAATAAGGCGTTAACGAATGAATAAGGCGTTCAAGAAAAAATAAGGCGTTCATGAATAAATAAAACGTTCATAAGTAAATAAGGCGTTCGTGAATGAGTGAGGCGTTCATGATTAAATAAGGCGTTCATGATTAAATAAAGCGTTCATGAATAAATAAGGCGTTCATGAATAAATAAGACGTTCATGAATAAATAAGACGTTCATAAAAAAATAAGGTGCTTATAATACAAATGAGTAGGCGGTGTATCGTCAACTCCATTACTTGAATAAGTGAGCGTTTTTTAAAAAATAAGGAGCTAATGAATGAAAATAGCGTTCATGAATAAGTAGGTGCTGTATCATTGCTTGAATAAGTGGGCGTTTTTTAAAAAATAAGGCAGTCACGAATGAATAAGGCGTTAATGAATAAATAAGACGTTCATGAATAAGCAGGCAGTGCAACATCAGCTGCATTGCTCGCTTCAAATTAACAAGAACACTCCACACACGCTGGGTGTCAGGAAATTTTTTCATTATTTCCCGTTTTTTTATACGAGGTCGGCATGACGGATGGGTCGATAGAAGCGCTCAGGAAACGCAGCGCGATTTGAACTGTTTACTTTCTTCTTTGTCGTCCGTTGCGTCACTGGGAAAATCTGCAGACCCTTCCGGAGGTCAGGATTGGAAAGTGTGTCTGTATATATCGTCATTGTTCAGAGGTGTGGTATATTTGCATATTTAAGTTGTATGATCATGTTCGTTTGAACCGTTCGACAGGTAAAGATTGGAAAATATGTCTGCTTACTAACCACAAAAATAGGTACTTAGTGGCATTGTACATATGCATATTTAAGTTGAATGATCATGTTGGTATGGACTGTTCGAGAGGTAAAGAATGGAAAGTGTGTATACCATCATTTTTCAGAGGAGTGGTATATTTGCTTATTCAAATTAAACGATCATGTTGTATGGACCGTTCGAGTGGTAGTGATTGAAACATGTCTGCCTACTTACCACAAAAATACTTAGTGGTATTGTATATTTATACTTATTTAGGTCAAATAATCATGTTGGTTCGGACCGTTCGAGAAATCAAGATTGGAAAATGTGTTGCAATAAAATGATGTTTAGTGGTGTGGTCTATATACTTATTTTATATTTCCCATAGGGCGATTCGTCGAAAATCTTATTCGTAGAATAGAAAGAAGAACCAGAGTAAAAACGAACATTACATTTCTGGCAAACGTTTCAGAATTAAAATTCCATCATCAGTGGTGAAACAGGGGAAAAAATGTCTATCGAAAAAACAGTAAAAAACATATATATATTTCACAAAATTCTCTAAATGTCTAAAAACCCTAATTTGTTCATTCATACACAAACAATAGCATACTCCTAATTCACGCAAGCACATTTGTTCACACTTATTCGGATACACCAGCGAAACACACTATACATACACATACACACACACACACACTATACTTATTCAAGTCTAATATCATGTTGGTTTGGACGGTTCGATAGGTAATTGAAAAGTGTGTCTGTCTACCATCATTGGCTAGTGGTGTGGCACACATATTTACATGTAGCAGTGGTATACATATGTGTGTCTTGTGTATTTATTAAAAAGCGCCCAAATATGAAACATTGATGGTCGATTGTTTCAGTTGATGTTGGGCTCTTAGCAATAACGCAAGGCGGTGTGTTTACTTCATAAAATTCAACATCCTACTTATGGTGCCGGGTTGTAGAAATGTTTCCACCCTTATTTTATTTCCAGCAAACTGTCACACAAAATGAGAAGAAATACAAATTTCTTCCTTCCTTTAATCCACAGCTTCTTTTACGCGGGAATAACCTGAAGCTAGGATGGAATGGAATGGAATAAAAAGAATAGAACAGAGCAGAGCAGAGCAGAATAGAATATCTTAGTGTCAGAATCCTTGGTACCTCGGTGTACGAGCGTCACGTTAGTGAAGCAGAACTTTTGAGGAAAATAAAAATTCCTCAGTTGAACAACGATACAAAATCAGTTAGACTAACTTAACAAAATTAGTCAGCCTGACCAAATGAAATTAATCAGCTTGACGTAATGAAATTAATCAATTAACCAGCCTGACCAAACAAAATTAGGCAGCTTAATATCTGGGGAAATCGAGCTCTCGCTGATTCTAATAACCTGAAACTTCCACAGCTGACAAAGTGCATTTGGTCAGCACAGCGAGTGCCTGCACAATAAGTGTCAGCACGAAGAATGTCAGGGCAAAGAGAGTCATTGCAATAAGTGTCAGCGTAAACAGTACCAGTACTATTAAATATCAGCTACAACTCTTATCATCGCATTGAGTGTCAGCTACAACGCTTATCATCGCATTGAGTGTCAGCTACAACGCGTATCATCGCAATGAGTGTCAGCTACAACGCGTATCATCGCAATGAGTGTCAGCTACAACGCGTATCATCGCAATGAGTGTCAGCTACAACGCGTATCGTCGCAATGAGTGTCAGCTACAACGCGTATCGTCGCAATGAGTGTCAGCTACAACGCGTATCATCGCAATGAGTGTCAGCTACAACGCGTATCATCGCATTGAGTGTCAGCTACAACGCGTATCATCGCAATGAGTGTCAGCTGCAATGCGTATCATCGCAATGAGTGTCAGCTACAACGCGTATCATCGCAATGAGTGTCAGCTACAATGCGTTTCATCGCAAAGAGTGCCAGGCACAACGCGTATCATCACAAAGAGTGTCAGGCACAACGCGTGTCAGAGCAAGAAGTGTCCGCGCAAAGAGTGTCAGTGTCAAGAATGTCAGTACAGTGAGTGTGCGCAAGACCAGTTCAGCGAACAAGGTAAGCAACTAGAAGCGCTGGTCATAAAGACGTTGAGGATGCTGTGACATATCCTGCCTCACCAAATCTGGCGAAGGTCGGAGCAAGGGATGGTCGCGACATTAATTCCAGGGAGGTCTGCCGTGACTGTTGCTCGCTCCTCTCCAGCCCCCTTCTATCAATTCTTGTTCGAGGGTCACAGTTCGCCACCTTCCTTTCCCTAACAGGAAAAAGCTTTTGGCACTGCGGAGTTTCGAACCCTCGAACTTTTCCAGCGATGAGCCTCTTAACCACTCAGTCACGGGGTCTTTATGAAACTCGACTGTGATATATGAAGTTTCATAAGGATATTTATGAAGTATCGTGAGGATACTTTTGTATGAATTATGAACGATACTCAGCGCTGAACTTATGAAGGTGTTCGCCGTGATCAACTCTGGTTTATGTTGGGGCTATTCGAATAGTGTTACACTCTGCGGAAAGAAATTATCGGCACTGCAAGGTTTCAAATCCTCGAAACTTTCACACGAAGAGCAAATACCTTTAACCACTCTGTCATAGGAGTTATATTACACTGCTTGTGAAATGATAAGGTTCATAATGAGACGTTCTTCGTTATCAATTTTGGTTCATGCAAAGCAAGAACCATTTTTTTCGGTTCACTGTTGTCATGTTTTTCAGTACCTACTCTTTTCATCTTTAATTTTTATCTTGTTTCATGCACGGTTTTCTTTTCTCAATGTTTCTATGCGTAGTGAATCTTGTACTGAAACAGACTTTGTGCACAGATTCTGAGGTCTTTCACTCTCATACTGAATAGAGCCTGCCTATTTCCTTCCTTTGGAACAGCTTTATTGTGGGTAGGAAGGCTTGAACTAACATATATTATCTTGGTAATCTCTTGGTTAATGTCTGATTGTAATTGAAACATTTCTACCTTCTTGAAAAGCATGATTAACATTCAATTTCTGAGTTATGAACGAGTTATAGACAAATTCGTATTATATTGTGTTAATGACTATAAAAAAATTAAAATAAAGACATGACCCAACAGCTGGTGTAGTTACATGCAAAATGTTTGACATTGAACAAGCTCTATCATCTAGCAAATGAATTAAATCAGCTTACATCGTTAAATTAACACATATTTCCGACGCTCTCATTCTTTCATCACAGTGAGAACCACACAGCTACTAGAAATACGTTGCTATGCCTACCGATTTGCTGCATATTTCGCGGATATTATTATTTTTAATCTCCTACTACTGATGATCACAGGTTGAGATAAATATTCGAGATGCTACTATGGCGGTAGGTCTACCTCCATATATCGCCTACCCAGGTGCTATTTGAGAAACAAAAATTAAATGTTTATCGCTAAATTTAATGTGTGCAAATAAGTAATATTCATTAGTAACCTAGCCTAACCTCACGCTATAGCAGCACCCTATTCATTTAGATTTTTTTTTTGGTGCTATAAAGCTCTTCCAAAAGTTTCCGAGCGCAAAATTATCCGAAAATTTCGCAAATTTTTAATATTATAAAATTTATTTCATTTTCTTCATTAAAATAACAGTAATTACTTAGGCAGCGATCAGCTCGCTCATTTAATTACTGGGAGACTTTAAAATCATTCAGTCCAATCAGAACAGTTTCGAATGTCATTTCAACCACAGTAGAAAACCAGTTTCGAACAGCCATCTCAGTTCTGTAGAGTTATCCATAGTCAATAGATAATTCCCTTTATTTTTATAATTTATATATTATTGGGTGTGATTTCCTCTATTTTTATAATTTACGTACTATTGAATGTGGTTTCCTCTATTTTTAATATATATATATTATTGTGTGTTTGAGTTTTTATACTAGTCCATTTCATTGGTTTACATAAGACTATTTTTATGTATTTTCTTAGCTGGTGATGAGCAGAAATTCGATAAGGCCATTTATACAAGTATATACTTAATATTGATGTGCCACGTCCTCTCAATTACACCCCGTTCGACTCTAGCATTTGGATTATTTAACTACATTTTCAGAACACGTTTTGGTGAATGAATTAAAAAATTACAGATCAATTATATTTTATTCATTTTTTAGAAAAAGTAGAGAAGTATACAAAGAGTAAAGTACGTTTTTCAATCCTGGATTTTCCATTCGAGCATTTCACGTTGACCACATTTTGCTCATTACGCACATTTCTCAACAGATTTGCGAACAATTTTGCATTCACGTCATTTTGCTCTCACTCCACACACATCATACATCACAGACACGAGGTCTCGCATGCAGCGTACATTTCTCAGCAAATTTGCGTACATTTTACAGGCGCGAGTTGCCACGCGCATTTACATTTTCAATCATGCATAGATATTTTTTCACCCACTTCACAGTTTGTCACGAAATTTCATACACACCGTCTTGAAATTTCTCCCCGCACACACATTATCCACTCCCTCCAAACATACATAAACACACAATCACAAACACACACACCCACACACCCACACTCATGCACATATACACACACACACACACACCACACACACAATCACAAACACTTACACACGCCTACACTCACACTCACGCACACACACACACACACACATACACAAACACACACACAAAACAAACACACGCTGAAGCCACAGGGGGCACATTGGCAATATTATGGACGCTTCTCTAAAACCAGAAGTGGAAGGTCGGCCAGACCTCTTCGTCTTCTGTTTGGTTTAATGCAAGCCAGCACAATGTTCAGTGTTAATCTGGTGTTGTATATGTGTGTTGTTAATTCCCAGTTGTTACTATGATATCTGACGTTAATTACCAGTTGTTACTATGATATCTGACGTTAATTACCAGTTGTTACTATGATATCTGACGTTAATTACCAGTTGTTAATGTGATATCTGACGTTAATTACCAGTTGTTACTATGATATCTGACGTTAATTAGCAGTTGTTACAATGATATCTGAAGTTAATTACCAGTTGTTACTATGATGTCTGACGTTAATTACCAGTTGTTACTATGATATCTGACGTTAATTACCAGTTGTTACAATGATATCTGAAGTTAATTACCAGTTGTTACTATGATATCTGAAGTTAATTACCAGTTGTTACTATGATATCTGACGCTAATTACCAGTTGTTACAATGATATCTGACGTCAATAACCAGTTATTACTATGAAATCTAACGTTATCTCATTACCTGTTTCTGCAATAATATTTTGTCATATTCGGTTGCAGTGGTTTGAATAGATGCTATAACGTAATAAATAGCATAATACATATAATAGATAGATGCTGTAATACCCTAATTTTATCTTGTGATTTTGCATCGTTATTCTAACATTAGTCATTCGAACACCAGTGTTAGGCCATCGCCAAGATAAGTCGCCTGATGCCCCTGTTCTAGGGAGGGAAAATAATTCTTCTCGCAAATAACTGAGCTCGCGTATCACAGATACTTGCTAAACATACTTCCGTCTCTAGCTTCAAAATTTCATAAACTATTTTAGCTCAGCTTGAAATCAGCTCAAAAGCTCCAAAGCTTGAAATCAGCTCGACATCTTCAAAGCTTGTAATCTGCTCGAAAACGCTGGAAAAAAAATTACAAATTATCGCCGAACAGAAGAACTGTGTGGAAAAACCTCGCCATAATAAATAATCAGTCAACAATTGACTTCTCTCTTTAATCCCTGAAAACTTAGGAAGATTCCTTCCTGAGGAATAACGAGCCTAAGAAATACGGCTTCTTTGAAATCAACTTACGGCTCTCAGAAATCCCTAAGACAGGGAGTTTTATAAAACAGTGACGCCCGAACAGGACTCGCCAAAATCTCCATCAACTGGCATACGAAGAAGGACTCGCCTACAAAGTAATCTAACAACCAGTGAACCATTACTACTACTGTATTAGACCTCTCACGTTTCCAAAATTTCAACCGATCGCAAACTCTCTTTATGAAATATTCACTTGAAAAAATTTTTGAAGAAGATATTGAATGCTTAGAAGCGAATAAAGTCATGAAACCAAATTATCGAAATTTTAAGTTCTCCTTCGTCGTCTTTCCAAAACTCAATCTGCTGTAATAGATTTTATGCATAACCTTCATTGTAAATCATAACCTTCATTTTACGCATTACCTTCATTGCAAGTCATAACCTTCAATTTCCGCATAACCTTCATTGCCAGTCATAACCTTCAATTTCTGCATAACCTTCATTGCAATTCATAACCTTCAATTTCCGCATAACATTCATTGCAAGTCATAACCTTCAAGTTCCGCATAACCTTCATTGCAAGTTATAACCTTCAATTTCTGAATAATCTTCATTGCAAGTCATAACCTTCAAGTTCCGCATAACCTTCATTGCAAGTTATAACCTTCAACTTCTGCATAACCTTCATTGCAAGTCATTACCTTCAATTTCCGCATAACCTTCATTGCAAGTCATAACCTTCAATTTCTGCATAACTTTCATTGCAAGTCCATAACCTTCAATTTCCGCATAACCTTCATTGCAAGTCATAGCCTTCAATTTCCGCATAACCTTCATTGCAAGTCATAACCTTCAATTTCCGCATAACCTTCATTGCAAGTCATAACCTTCAATTTCATGAGTTAAACCATTTTTCTTTTAGGAAAACGGGTTAAGCCATTTTTCTTATAGGAAAACGGGTTAAACCATTTTTCTTTTAGGTAAACGGGTTAAACCATTTTTCTTTTAGGAAAACGGGTTAAACCATTTTTTTTATGGGAAAACGGGTCAAACCATTTTCTTTTAGGAAAACGGGTCAAACCATTTTCTTTTAGGAAAACGGGTCAAACCATTTTCTTTTAGGAAAACGGATTAAAACATTTCCCTTCTCAGGAAGACCAGTTAAAACCAATTCTTCGTATTTAAAGGTTTTAATACCATTTTCTTTAAAAACCTTAACACCATTCTAACACCGTAGAAAAAGGTTTGAAAACCTATTCTTTTGAAACCTGAAGAATCATGTTAAAACCGTAGAAAAAGGTTTCAATACCTTTGCTCCTTAGACATCTCCCACGGGCCGAGCCACAGCCCTGGTCACGTGAGGCACATGTAAACACGGAGGAGCGGCTCCAGCTGCTGATGTGTGAGGTACAACTGCGTGTTTGTGTCTGCCTTGAGCACAACACTAGAGCGTGTACATATCATCTCACGCATTACTGAGGCAGCGCCGGGTCGTCAGTTGCAGGTGTGTAGCTAGACACAGGTGTGTAGCTAGATACAGGCGTGTAGCTAGATACAGGCGTGTAGCTAGATACAGGCGTGTAGCTAGATACAGGCGTGTAGCTAGATACAGGCGTGTAGCTAGATACAGGCGTGTAGCTAGATACAGGCGTGTAGCTAGAGACAGGCGTGTAGCTAGAGACAGGCGTGTAGCTAGATACAGGCGTGTAGCTAGATACAGGCGTGTAGCTAGATACAGGCGTGTAGCCAGATACAGGCGTGTAGCTAGATACAGGCGTGTAGCTAGAGACAGGCGTGTAGCTAAATACAGTCGTGTAGCTAGATACAGACGTGTAGCTAGATACAGGCGTGTAGCTAGAGACAGGCGTGTAGCTAGATACAGGCGTGTAACTAGATACAGGCGTGTAGCTAGATACAGGCGTGTAGCTAGATACAGGCGTGTAGCTAGAGACAGGCGTGTAGCTAAATACAGTCGTGTAGCTAGATACAGGTGTGTAGCTAGATAC